>CM045450.1:29286893-29357286 GCA_024666655.1 Dascyllus trimaculatus
CTCCCTCAAGTTCAGATGCATTTTTACATTAAAACACTCCAACTACTGCATCTCGTCACCGTACGTATAATTTTTCTCGTCTCTCCAGTGTCTGGAGAGTATACTACTTAGTAGAGATATGCTGATGTCTGGTTAAAGTGCTCTCTGCAGCTGGTGTCTGTACTCAGCCAGAGATTATCTGTGAGGAGAGAGGCTCCACTCTGTAGCACCACTTTACAATTGTGTCTGTAGTTCCCCCAACTCCAACGGCTTCTTCTCTCTAGCAGATTGCATCACGTAAGTTTAAGGAAACACATTCTCTCAGTTTATAATTAATTCATATCAGTAATTTAAGCTCATAAATTAAATAACATTGAAGCAGGGCCTTCAGTATTTGAATAAAGAATCAGATTTAGTGTCCAAAGCAGTCAGATACATATTAAATCATTATTATCAGTGGATCAGAAACATACTAAACATATGCTGACACCTATCTTTACCATGCGTCTGTTTTTGTCCTTCCTTTGGCTTCTCTGACAGTTTCACTTTGTGAGATCAAAAAGGTTTCATGTCTTAATTTAATTCTGCATTAAAGCCACTACAATATGTATTTTCTTTGCCACAAAAAAAAAAAAAAAGACAGGAAGGTTTCACTCACTGACCTACAGTTCTGACTGGACTCACCAAATTGCCCAAACTGCACAGACTTGTCGTACATCGCTCGTTTTAGACCGATGAATATCTGCTCACGAGGAGCCGCACGTTGGTGAGATTCAATTATTCCTTCAGCAAAATTACAACGCTGCCTTTTCTGCTTCGTCTTAAGGAAAGACAAAGAATGATATGAGAGCTGGTGGAAGTCAGTCTGTCTGTATTTCCTGAGATATTAGAGAAAGAACATCGCAGCTTACAGTAGGTGATGTTGTTGCAGAAGACCTTGAAGCAGCTGTCACACTGAATGACTGCACTACTAAACTACTAAAATCTAAAAACCTTTCAGTAAACTGGCAGCTGTGATGATGATCATGATGACAACACTAAGAACAGAATACTGAATTTGAACCATGCTGGTTATACAGTTTCTAAATCAATCAATTTTGATATGTTTGAACCTAAATTCAATTAGATTAAAACACTATAATTCTTAAGGCAATCAATAATGTTTCTCCCCTGTGAAGAAAGGCAGTCTGTCTGTTCCTGACTGCTCAATGACTTCTTTTCTCAAGTATTTAATATTAAACAGTATTCTTTACGTTTGTTTAGTATTAGTGTGACATGCAACTAAGTATGGTTCTTCAGACAACATCACTAGTTCACTTCTGCATTATCAATTTTAGCTCACGTGTGCTCAAAGATGGAACTTTTTGGCTTCGATTTTTTTCCACATTTCAGCTCACCCATAATTACAGTCTATTTGATCCATTCGCCCAGATTCTGACTCAACAGCATCATGAGAAATAACTGGGGAAATTTTCAGGCTTTTATCCTTCATGGTTCCTGGGATGTTGTTGTTCAAACATAGACTTGAAAATTTAAAGTGTAAAAAAAAAAGTGGCGAAAATGTTTTGACTGACGTTTTTCTTATATTTATGTATCTTGAATATTGATTCATCAAGCTACAACTTTACAAATAACCCTATAATATCTGTGGTTCATGCTATAAAAAATCCACGCAAATCAGAGATGGTGCCCCAGAAAATGTTCTAAGAATGTGATGATTTTAGATGGAATAACTCAATTTTCTGGAAACTTTTGGGCTCTTTTTCCTCTTAATTTAAGTAAAAATCGAATCCAAGCTGAGTAAAAAATAATTCACAGTAATCTTAAAACATGTCTGCTGCATCAGTTTTGCATTGGAACACAAACCATATACCAAGATATTTCTCAGATCAGATAAAACAGATACATTCATACCTCTTATAAACCTAGTCCCTGCATCTGCGCGCTAAAAAATGTTAGATCAACTTCAACAATTCTACAGCTTCATTTAGCAGACGCTTTTATCCAAAGCCCTGTACATAGGTAGGCGGGGCAGCATTAAGAACCCTGCCTAAGGGTCCTCACTGGACACATGCACCATGACCAGGATTTGAACCACCGATTTCCCATGCCAAGGTCAGGGGTGTTAGTCGCAGAGCTATCCAACTTCTTTAAACTGCGTATGAATTGTATTCAACACAAATCATAATGTGTTCAAGTCAGTTCTAACATATGACACTACTCTATGAACCTGCACTGTGGTTCCAACAAAGCACATCCACCTTACCTGTGTACTTGACCAGCGTTCGGCCTGTAGATATCTCCCACAGTTTGACCACGGAGTCTTTCCCGCTGGACAGGATGTATTTGGAGTTCTTGGAGAAGATGGCAGAACACACCTCGGCTCCATCATGGGCCTTGTCAAAGGTGGTCACACAGCGGTTAGAGACGCCGTCCCACAGTTTGATGCTGCCGTCCTTGCTGCAGGTGACGTAACTGTTTGCTGAGGGGTTGTAGCTGACGCCACTGATGGTGTCTGTATGCTGGTCCAGCGGGTTGCAGGACACAAAGCACTGGAAGGTGTTGACGTCATAGAGGCGCAGAGTGGGGTGCTGCGTTCCCACCAGCAGGAAGTCACCTGACGGGTGGAAGGAGATTGATCGCAGCATTTCTGCTTCCTATGGGGTGGTCAATAAAGACAGGGTTGGTTCAGAATACAACTGTAGTAGTCCACAGAGGTTTACAAAATTCAAATGTTGCCATTTTCCTTACATCAGCACATTTTATTTTTCCCAAACCAGTGATAAATGATCATCCTGAGTCTACAAAAGCTGACCTGTATATATTTAAATGCTCTTTTTGCAGAGGGTTTCGAGTAGTCAAACAGTTTGAGGGTGTAATCTCTGGAGCCAGATGCTAAAATCTGTTCAGTGGGATGGAAGGCGAGGCAGGTGACTTCATCAACGTGGTCGTACAGTGTCCGAATCACAGGGTGGTTTTCCATGTTTTGCTGCGCTGTCTCATTCATCATCACCTGACATCCAGAGAAACAGGAAAATAATAAACCAAGTGAGCATGCTGGCTTAAAAACATCAAATCTACCTTTGCTCTCCAACCTGCCTCACCTCAATGGGCATCGCACTCTTTGCCAACATCCGCTCAGTATCCAGGATCTTGATGGAGGCGTCAGCAGAGCCAGTGGCGATCAGCTGACCATCTCGACTGTATGTGGCAACGCGGCATGGACCTTTATGAGATGTGACGTAGCAGGTCTCATACTCTGATGCTTCTGGAGACATGGTCTGGACATCTGCATCAAACTCCAGATCGATGCCAACACCAGGTGCCACTGTATCAGAGCGTCCGATCGCATACTGAACAGCACTGTCATCGTTCTCCATCCCTGTAATGAGTTGCAGATTGTACAGTTAGGGCAGCTTTGGACACACACATCACAAACACACGAAGACATGGCGAAAGCAACTCTTACCTATCTTTGCCAGCTGCATCAGCTGCTCAGAGGGCGACACCACGCTCTGGGGTTTCACCTCATTGATGAGACTGTTGGCGATGTTGGTGTATCCATCATAGAGCAGCTGGCTGATGATGAGCTTGTAAAGGTGCTGTCGGTCCTTCAGGGTCGGTTTGGGGCGATACATGGTGGGTCACTGTGACTCGACTGCCAGTAGTGACAACTTAGCAGGCTGTAAACAAACACACAGAGCCAGCAACTTATCTTTAAACTGCGGTAGCTGCAGCTGAATAATAACAAAATAATAAAAGCTAATGTTAGTTCAACACCGTTAGCTGTGTTATGCTAACGTTTTGGTCAGCTACAGCGAATGAATGGGACTTGTGTTAGCCGTGCTGCTAACAGGGTTAGCTTTGTTGCTACAGTTAGGACAAAACAACAATATGCTAACAGCGGATACAACCCTGAACTAGATGAGCGAGTGTGTTCTGCAGCTACAGTATTATGTGCTATCTGACAGCGGAAGCAAAAGTATTGCTTTTTTGTTTCTATCATCAAAACATATAGATTTCTAACCCTCTTCGAAGTTCCAACGGCGCCTCTGGACCCAAACGTGCGTTACGTCGCACGCCTTTTGCGTACTACGTCATGACGTTCGTTTAGTTCGACGTGAACTGCGGCTGCGCCTCAACTGGAAAAAATGAATAAATCTGCAGCAGCACTAACCAGATGGTAAACAAATGTATAAGGTAATACAAGATAAATAATATTCTCACTCGTCGATTAATAATTAACTGGATTAAGCAGATCAGATCAGAATTTAAAAAAAACAAACAAACAAAAAACCGCGTCGGCGTTAATTTTGTTGTTTGTTGCCTAGTAACAGTGTACCATTGGTGTAATTAACACTTGAAAACCAAGAATATAATTAGAGCTGTATTCTCATGCTACAAATATGTTTTTACCACTTTCATCTGAAGAAAGTGAGCATCATTTAAATAAAAATACTTAGTTCCTCATTGAGGGTGGTTTGCTTTGGGCTAGTATTATGTATCAGTAATTAGACAAAATAAAAAGCAGACTTTGGTATGCATAATAACTGTTAAGTACAATAACTGTACGAGTCTAATAATAAAACAAGTGAAGTACATATAATAAGCCCTGGAGGCGGGGTGGTGATAAACCTGGATACACAGTAGGCCTTCTAAATGAGAACGAGTTTTATTACAAGGGTGGGAAATAACAAATAGAGTGCATTCACACGACTCAATGCACTTCACAATATATGCACACTGTTAAGTAGAAATGTATGTGCAAGCTTCACTCACTTCGTCACAGAATCACAAAGGTTCTGCCTTTATTTTTTAAATAAATCTGTAGATTATCAGTATCAGCGGCCCAGCTGCTAAACCTGTGCTTCAAATGTGACCAACAGTTCTATTGTACTGAAGGTTTTTCAGGTATTTCTCAGGTTGAGAGTCCTAAGGTCAGTCTGAGGATTCTGTGATGGAGTCCCTGATGCAGACAAACTCCATCAAAGCAACTCCTATGTGGAATAATGTGTATTAGAGACTAAATATCATTCTATTTATTCTTGTGTGTTGCAGCTACAAACATGAACTCAGACTAAATCGTGGTGTGAAAGTTATGTTCCTAAATCAGCAGCTAACACAATGCTATAGAGGAAAACAGAGGCATGGTTAATCAGTTCTAATGCTGGAAAAACAGAGAGGAAATGCAGTGTAATGCATGTAGATGGATGATGGCAGCTCAGTGTGTTAGAGAGATTCAACTGATAAATCTGTCATTTGTCACTTCAAAGTGGCGAGGGCCCCATTCAAGCACAAATGAAGTAGGCTGGATATTTCCCCCGGGTGCCTTCAGTGTAGGTTCATAACTTGAAGGAGATGATCTGATGCGGTGCAGAGGGAGACAATAAAACAATTAAAGTAGGTAAAATCTTGTATTTGTTACCCCTGAAATCAGCCTCAGTGCCTGACAATCCCACTTCATAGCTAAAAACAGAACAACAGCTCTATTCACGTGCATAAAAATCTAAATGACTGCAACAAAACAAGTCTCTGGAACTATGTAAGGCAGCTGTAAAGACCTGGAGGAGCATGTTCTTGTCACTGCTGCCCATCAGCTGAGAAAAATGATGCAACCTTGTATCCTAGTAACCTCAGCAACACGACTGTAATATCATCTATCAGCAACAACAGACGCCTGCTGGCTGTTTCGGAGCAGACATCTGCACAGATCCACACCAGACGATGCGATACTCAGTGATTTAAACTCATTTCATTTTTAGTCGTGTCCTCCAAAACATGCCTGGAACTGCGCTTCCACCCTGTGGGATTGTGAGCCGTGTGAAGACGGCAGAAAACATGCGTGGTAGGAGGTGTCTTGTTGCCATGTCAACGCAAAGCATGCTCTCAGTGGACCAGCCTGCAGTTGCCTTGGAGACCAGCTAGAGTCTGTAGTAGGGAAATCATATAAAAACTATTTGTTTTCTTTCAGCAGATGTCATCTGATAATTGCACGGTCGATCCCACACGATGACTGCATGTTCGCAGAAACAGAGCACATCACTTAGAGGATCTGAGAGCAGAAATATGTTGCTTCAATAGTTTGTTTTTTCATTTATTTACATAAGAAGAGAACAATAAAACAAGCTTAAAGGAGCTGTAGTAAATCATTCTGCATTACTGATGCGTCAGATAAGTAATGTGAAAGAGGTTGTTGATAGTGGCAAAGAATTATCACCTGATTGTCAAGTTCTTCTCACCTCTGAGGAGTGTGGTAGCAACAAAACAGGTTTACTCTTTCCTTCAGCATCATGTTCAGCAGCTTTAGACCAAACAAAGACACATTTTGTAACCAGCATCAAGCCGTTTCACCCAGGAGTTGGTGGTAAATATTGAACCTGAAGTGTAAATTCATCACGTGGCCTTAAACACTACGTTGAGGCATCCACTGAATTTTTAAATACCCAATTGTTTGCTGACACATTAGCCATATTGCCTTTGTAAGTTGATGAAATGTCAGCCTGTTGTACTGCATTCACATGATCAAAGTCTGAATTAATTCAGGTTTAGACATCTAATCTAATCTAATCTCAGCATCACTTTCTTAATTATCGTGTGACAGATAATATACTAACAGGCCACCTGAGATGTGTAGTTGTTGGCCATGTAGGCAGAAAATGGATGTATGTGTGGAAAAGTGTATGCTGCATTTGTCTTTTAATGCTGCCGTGAACCTTAAGAAAACAGCGCTGATCTATTGGTTGCTGGTTGTGTTTAAACATGTAACTCTGGGGCTAGATTGCACCTTCAGTTCTTTCTTTATGGACGCCGTACAGTGAGAGAAATTCTGTAACATCTGAGAGAGACTCGTCATATTTTTTGTTTGCCGGGTTACTCCTGGAGAGAGATGAGGGGAAAACTGCTGCCAAAAATACTTCCTCTATTATCCATCTGAAACAGATCAATACGGTGCGCTTCCAAAATCCACAGTTTTTCCTCGCTGAACCAAGCCACACAGTTAATGCTGCAGAAGAACGCGAGTATAATGGGATATTTGATTTGCTGTGTGAGCATGTGCAGCCTGAACTGCTGTGCCCCTTGCGAAAGGCTACACACTGTACCATGGGGGCTGTGGGTTTGGAGGTGGGAAAAATTCACTCCAGCCACTCGCAACTCATCCATTTGCTCTCTGCCTGCCAGAGTGAGAGCTGTGCACGTGCAGCCGAGCGGCCACATCAACATTAGCTTTGCTGCACCCTTGTCTATGTGGGTGTATGAAATAACGGCGTGCGTGGGAGGAAGTAGGTAGGTGGGGGAGCGAGTATATAAGTGAGCCAGAAGTCAGGTACTGCCTCAAACTGTTGATGGTAAATCAGTCACTCAGCTGCTGAAGGTAAGCTCACTTCCTCTAACCAGGCAGTTATTTCACTTTTCCTGCACAACACTTTCTATTAGCCTTAAATCCTTCCATCTGTGCTCAGGGCCTCGTTTGCTCTTTCACTCCTGCTGATCTCTCTCTCTCTCTCTCTGTGTAATCTATGTTTTCAACTTGTCCTCCGGAAGTCTTTGTTTGACAGCAGCACACCCACCCAGCCAGCCTTCTCTCCTTCCCTCACTCTCCTCCTCTCTGCCTCGCCACTTTCAGAGTGCATCTTCTCTCTCATTTGCATTTCTTCCGCTTCCTCGTGACAAGAAACACTTCATGTCAAAGGGCTGCGAGAGGAGATCAGATTGGAGGGAAGGAACACACACACACGCGCACAGCCCCGATGGCAGAGCAGCCTGAAGCGAGCAGGTAACCAGAGGATGGGACTGTTTGTCGTGGAAGCCTTTCTGAGCTGGATAATTGTCACTGATTGGAGCGCGAAGCAACACGGTAGGTGACTTCTGCTTGGTTGTTTTCTGAACTGTTGCGCTTGAGTTTTGGCCTAGTTAGGGGCGATGTGTTCTGGTCTGTTGTGGTGTTATTCTTACCTACCCTGCTTGTTGTGATGCACTGCTAGATATTTCCTCTATTCAAACTTTCCTTTCATAGAGTCAGAACTTCGGCTAATAGAGCAAATAAGATGGAACAAGACATTTTAATCCCTCAAGGGACACCAGAAACATGTCCAAAGTCTTCCTTTTTATTGTTATTTCATATTTCCAGAAGCAGAAGCTGTCATTTCCAGTACAATGTGACCTCTTTTTTAAAAGAAATTCCTCCCAGGACACACATTTTTACACATAAATCTGAGCGCTTGCAGAATAAAACACCCCTCCAGTCATATTTCTGCACAGAGTTGCAGCATGTGTAACAATATGACATATTTACATAGCTGTTAAGGAAGTGAAAGCACATTACGGTAAAGAGGGCAGACCTAAGCGAAATCACGCTGTAAAAAAAAAAAATACACTCGCACGGTGCCCCTCGTGAACTCGAACCCGATCAGAGTCAAACTTTCCTCAGTTCACAGCACAAAAAGTCTCCGACGTGGGCGTGCTCATGCTGCACAAGCAACAAAAGAGGGTGCTTCATGCCAACTGTACCTCTGTGGGTGAATTATGCAAAATCACCATACATGTAAGAAGAAGCATCACAGCAACAGGAAATGAAATGTGCTCGCCCTGTTATTCAGCTGTTTGTCTTTTCATGTAGGTGGCTTTACGCTCTGATCAAGTTACATGACAGTCTGACAGGAGACAAAGCCTCCACGTGCTGCATGTGAATTCAATTTCAGATCAGTTCGGCTCAGTTTTATTTATACAAACCCAGTCATAGCATGTGTTGTCTCAGGGAACTTTATATAGAAAGGTCAAGACCTTCCATTATTATAAAGAGAAGCCCCCGAGAGCAAACACTTAGTCGTCTGCCTTGTCTGGTTGGTCAACAGAACAATATACCGTGTAACTGCTGCAGACTGGTGACAAATGCAACAACTAATGTCAGCAGACACATTATATTTAGGGAGATAAAAGCCCCTCATGTACTGTATGGCTGTCTGATCTCACTCCCTCATCCTTCTCCTGATGTGACTCACTCTCCTACATCATTCCCTGCTCCTCTCTGCTGTATGTACACATTTCTCTCCATGCTTTTGTCTCACATTTCCACTGCCTGCACACAGAACACATCTCAAGAGTTGGATTCCTGCACCACCTGCCCTTGAAACGAAACAGCAGATGCCTCAGCTCTCTCTCCGCTCTGTATCCATGGGTATTGTTGCTCATCACAACAATGAAATCACTCAGATGGAGATGTGTTTTTATTTTTGGAGGCAGCGAATTGATGCAAGAACACATCTCCCTGGATTTTATCACCATGCAAGATCCAGAGTGGATTAATTGCTTTATTAGCCATCTGTCCTGAAGGGTGCTGAATAGTTGTCATTAATACTACTTTAGGACATTAATGTGCTCATTCTCTCTGTTCAATCAGTGCCATAATATTTTTTTTTCTTCTTGAAGAGAGACACCTGTGGTTAAACAGACAGATCTGCCCCTTTTGATGTGAGGCAAGGCAGAGGTCTAATGCAAACTGTTCTTATCTTACAGGTAATTAGAGACCCGGCACTGGTACATCACGACAGCAGCAGCAGTTACCATGGAGACTGGCAAGCCAGGATTGGCGAGCGCTCCGGTGCACATCAGCTCCGTCGCAGCACAGGCAGAGAAAAGGATGGACATCCAGGCCCCTCTAACGGCTGTTTACATCCACACAGTGCCTGCTTTACCAGCGCAGCCTTACCCTCAGCCTCCTGCAGCTGCCCGGGAGCCAGCTACACTCCATCTGGCCGTGCCGCCGCTCTACTCCAAGGAGACGCTTCCCTTTTTGACACTCCATATTGCTGGTGGGCTGCAGTCTCAGCCGGGATTGAGTCTGGCAGCTGCTGCTCCTGCAGTTAGACCCAAGTCTGCAGGAAAACACGTGTGTCCTCACTGCGGGAGGGACTGCATGAAGCCCAGTGTGCTGGAGAAGCATCTCCGCTGCCACACCGGGGAGCGGCCTTACCCCTGCACCACCTGTGGAGTGTCTTTTAAGACTCAGAGCAACCTCTACAAACACAGACGCACTCAGGCTCACGCTCGCCTATCGTCCGAGTCAGAGCAGAGCAGCCTGGGCAGCCTAGACAGCATGTCCAGTTCAAGAGAGACCTGTACCTCCAGTTTGTCTTTGGATGAGTCAAGCAGCGTGGAGAAGGAGGCCACACTACCTGCTGCTGAGAGCACCAGTCCAGCCAGTACTACAAGGGCCTTCTCTGTAAAGACACAAGGTTCTGTCAGTGAACAGAGTGAACTGACAGTTGCAGGTCACAGTACAAAACCAAATGAAAGTGACAAGGTAGCAAAGGAGGAGGAAAAACAGAGGCTGGGAAATGAAAAACCTCCTTTGAGCGGTAGTCGACATCTTCCCCTCCAGAGACAAGAGGCCACTCTGTTCTCCAAGCAGTGGGAGAGTTCTGCATCCAGAGGGAAATCACAGAGTCATGAGAGCACAGACTCCGGCTTCAGTGAGAGCAGCGACCACTATATGAGCCCCAGCAGCATTTTACCCGACCACAGTATGGATTCCCTCACTGAATCCACCAAGGAGCACGTTGAAGAAGCCACCAGGACAGACACACCTTCAGAACCAGGCCCATGTGGACAGGACGCCAAAGACACAGTGAGAGAGCAGGAGACACTGGAGGAGCGAATATCGAAGCTGATTTCTGAGAATACAGCTGTTGTGGAGGACAAACAGCTGGAGAATGTGAGGCCACGGAAGACGGTTCTGTCAAAGCAGGGCAGCATCGACCTCCCCATGCCGTACACGTACAAGGACTCCTTTCACTTTGACATGAGGATCAGTCAGAATCAGAGTTTTGGCTTACAAAGAAACAGAAGGCCAGAATTGTACAGTTCTGTGCCCACTCAGTGCTCCTCCACCGTGGAGCATGCCCCCTTAACCCGCAGCAACTCCCTCCCCTTCAGCGTTACCCTCCTGCAGCCTGAGAGAAGCAGCCCAAACTCCTCCTATCAGAGCGATTATGTAACACTCGCCCGGAGGGGAAGCTCTGGCCAGATCAACCCAACAGGTTTCACGATCAAGCCTGTGAACCAGCACTCGTCCACCCACCGCCCACTGGTCCGGCAGACAGCCGTAGACTGCAACCACGCAACAGACGGTCTCTTCAGGAATTCATCTGTGGAGGAGGCGTGCACCAGCAGCCTCAGCTGCGACGGGGACGGCGGTGACATTTGTGGAGAGCCAAGCAACAGAAAGTTCCGGAGGAAGAAAGCGCAGAAGTTTGCCTACAACAAGTGGTACATGTACGGGGGAGGAACGTTTAAAAAGCTCTACAATTCCGAGAAAAGTGGTGATAACAGTGCTATCAAAGGCAGGAAATGCTCGACAAACCCAGAGCACGAGGTGGTTCAGGGTCTACAGAAGAGGTTGTCAGTGGTTCATAAAGAGACAATAACAACAACTGGCTCAACAATAAACTTAACAAACAGCAGTGTAACGGTGGCCCTCCCAGGCTGCCCTCCTGCCAGTCTACCCCTTGTCCCTGCTGTAGATTCTAATCTACAAACCAGCCATCTTAATTCATCATGCAGCTCTCTTAAGGCTCCACTCCGGAGGAATCTGTCTTTGTCAGTTCTGCCATTACCTTCTATTGGATCACTGGTTAGTCACAAAACAGACGGTGTAAACAGAACAGAGGCCGGGAGGTTGATTAATGAAGAAAAGCATACTGACTCCTCGTTGCAGCTCTGTGGAGCGCATATTCCCTCGGACAGGAAAAAGCAAAGAACTGATGACAAAATAATTTTCCCTCTGGAGATGGAGACTGACCCAAACACACTGACTCATCCCCCTCCCTCTGTCACTGGCAGTGTTTCTAAGCAGGATACAAATCTCACTTATATCCGCCTTCAAAAAAATCCAAAACACACTCAGCTCCAAGGAGCTCTTTTCCCATCATGCATAATCAATGCAAATGCACCGTCTGTTAGCACCTCGCCAGCCACTTCCATACCTCCTGCTGCCAAGAACAGCTTCCTGCCCAAGTACCAGCTCAAGTTACCTAATGCTGCCGAACCTGATTCAAATCCTTCACCTCGAGTTGCAGATAAACCAACCGGCACTTCCACCTCTCCTCCCACTGAGCAGACCTCGCCCTCGATCACAACTTGTGAAAAGAATTGTAGGGACTCCATCGCTTCACCAGTGATGCAAACTTGTGAAATCAAGAAGACAAGTGCTTTTAGTTCTCCACAGGACAAGCTCGTCCTGCCCTGCACATTTGTCACAACTCTTTGTCAGTCACAGCTTAGTCAAAATTCAGCACCTATTTTAGGTGGAGTGCACAACAGGCAATTTGCAGCCACCACAATAACCACAAGCTGCCTACAAGATTATCAGGCAGGATTATGCAGCACTTTGATACAGTCTTCAAAATCTGCAGTGCCTGTGCAGTTACCCAAACCTGTTGCACCTGCAGTTGTGAACTTTCCTCCGACGCCCACCGCAACCACAGCAAATAATCAGACAGCAGCTCAAGATCAACCTTACCTTAGTTCTAACCCCCCTCTGTCACAAACGCATCTATCAGCAGCAACAGACTTGCCAAACCCTGGAAACAGAGCACCCGTTGGCCCAGTCGTACCTTGTCACGTTGTACCGTTTGACCAGGTGCAGCCGGCTGCTCAGAATGTGTTTCATGTCCACACAGCAGACCTCCAGATCTGCCTCCAGATCATATCTGACGAGCACATGGCCCTCATTGAACCTCAGATTGAGCGACCATTGGGTTCACAGAGGAGCGACATGGAAGCGACGGCCTCGGAAGTTGTTCGGAATAAGGCCCAAAGCTTTGTCACCGTGGAAAGCAGCAATGAGAGAAGTGACCGTGAACATCAAGGTCACGAAAAGGAGACGGACATGAGTGAGTCTTTGCCCCCAGTTAACCCAAAGAGAATAACATCTTCACTTTCTCTACAATCTCGAAAAGCACAAACAGATCTCCTCATAACCAAGAGCAGTAGTTCCACCCAGCCTGCAGCACCAGCTGAATCTATTCCCCCTGAAACTCTAGACCTGGCGCTGCAACCACAAAAATACGGTCACGTAAACACAGTCGCAGAGACTCAGAACTCTGCGGGCGATGTTATGTCAACTGCCGCTTCACCCAGAGGTGTAAAGTCAGGAAGGAGCCAAACTTTGGAAGAGCAACAGGCCTTTTCTCAGAATCGTGCTGAGGAGAAACTTTTACCGGACAGGAAGGTCAGCCAAGGTGGAGTGGTCTCACAAACACCCTCCAGCCAACACAAGCTCAGCGTGAGCTCTCCTTCTCCCAGCACGGTACATCAAAATAGCACGAAGAGGGAAGCACCGAGCCAACACAAACTCAAAAACCAAGGAGCCTCGTGTAATGTAGGCACAACGAGTGCCAAGGGTGAAACCTCGGCGTACAAAAGCAGCAGGTTAGAAGGTGGGGAGTGCCTCAGTCGGGCTGATGAACCGTCAGTCGCTTCATTTTCTATCAATAAAAGCAAAACTCTAAGACGTTTGAACCCGCAAGCATCAATCTACTGCAGCGATCAAGTGGAATCTGCATTGCCCGAGAATCCGAATTCATCCAAATATTCAAACGTGGGATGTGATACAGCAGGAAAGCCAAGTGATTCTGTCCCTTCATTGGAAATTACCCCACGTGAATCCCAGGATGTAATCAGCACTGCCCAATCAGAAAGACGACTGGGCCAGTTTGGATCCGCGGAAGAACCCAAAGACGCTCCAGCTGCAAGTATTCAGAACTCGACTGCAGGTATACGAATATTTTAATTGTAATCTTATATCATTGTGTGCGATGTTACGATGCAAATTAGGAACTTGTAATGGATTTGGCTCCATATTCCAGCACTTTGACATTTGATTTAAACACTGACTTTCTGAGTAAATAGTTTACTTTAAGGAATTTTACATCCAAATGGGGTGAAAAGTTAAAATCTTGCTCTAAACATACAGTGTAGGCCAATCTGACTGGTTCATTCCTTAAAGACAGAGAACTAATTCTAACACAAGGTGGCAGCAAACGATCACAGGTTTGCAGAGCAGAGGCCTCATCTGAACTGCTGTTTTGTTCTGCAGAATCACCAAAACCCCACGGTGAGTGAGTCTATTTGGTCCCAACTTAGGAATTAAAGTGGATTTTCAAACAATTAAATGGTGCTTTGCTTAACAATTACCCTGCAGCTAAATAAGAATAGCCCGTCTAACAGTCCATATGGGTTTAATTGTGGCTGTTATTGTCCTTATTACTGTGACACATGAGCTGCTCCAGAAACCGTAGCGTCTTGCAGCATTTGAAAGTGTCATCGGATCCCCATCGCAGCACAAATCACCCACTTTTAAAATGAAAGGATTACGGGCAATAACAGAGTTAGGGGAGCACCCTGGGGAGTCGAGGATAAGCAAGACTGTGACCTCCATCCACTGCCTCCTGGCTAAAGTGGTCGCTGTGTAATTTTCCTCCCTGATTATTATTATCTCTGCCAGGTTATGGGTAACTATCCTACAGTAGCATTGTTAAAGTATCGATGGAGGACTTTTGGAGAAGGAGGGGTGGCACTTCTCCATGTGAGTTTTCTTTGCGCTGAATGCACTAAGATTCTGCCAAACCAAAGAAATTCTAGAAGTTTTATGAGTCCAGGCTGGTTTTTCATCCAGGCTTTTGCTGTTATGCAATTGACAGCACATTACATCTGATCCTATGTGAACATGTGTGGCAAGAACATGCATTCAAACCAAAAAACATCATTATTGCTCAGTGATCAGTCCAGGGCTTTAATCCAAACTTAATTGGAATCACTAGCTTTAGTTTCTACTTTGAATATTTGGCTTAAATTTATTAACAGTGAAACATTTTGCTTGGCTCGACCAATATGGGGTTGGGTTTTTTTTGGTTTGTTTTTTTAGGGCCAATATCAATGCCGATAATTGGTAACCAAGAAAGACAGATATTTGGACCCCATATACAATAAATATAATGTTTTAACAGCATGTGACAGCAGAGAACCTGTCATTCATAACTAGGCTTCATCATTAATAAGGGTGACGATGACTGATTATGTAAAATATTAATGTTAGTGATTAAATAGGGACGCTCTCCTCTGTTTGTGTGGGGTCGACTGAGACTGATCAGTTTGTCTCGTGCACTTATGTCTGCTGTTGTTACTTAATATTTCACTGTTTTATCACTTTTATTGCCCACTAGGGTCCAGATTTTAAAGCATTATTCATTATTGTTTTCCAAACTCTGTTTCAGGATAATCTGTGGCTGCCTTCTAACTTAGCCACTAGCCGTTAGCGTAGCCTTAGCCACTGTGAGAGAAGCTAATTTCCTGGTTTGTGGGAACAGCTTGTGTTTCTTGTTCAGTTTTGGAGTTTTGGTTTGAGAGACATTGTGAAGCAGTGAAACAGAACATTTATTCAGTCAGTACAAATACTGATACCAGTTATTGGAAAAATACCAAATATTAGCCACGATAATCAGTCTTTATGGATTTTCAGCGTACTGTAGCTTGGGATTGGAGATCTATAGCCATCCTTCCTTGCAAAAAAGTTAATTTCAGCTTAACATAAAGCTCCAGCGGTCTTAATGTGACAAATCAAATGGATATATTTTAAAGTTTTACTCTTTTTTAGTGCAAAATTCCCTTCATTGTTTACTGAACCACCACTGCAGGTAAGGAAACACATAGAGGGACTTAAAATAGCATGTACTACGTTCAAAACATTTGCGCGTTTAAGTAAGGAATGGCTACTAGAAAACCAAGTTTGTACCCACGTCTAATAGCTGTGTGACGAGTGAGTGGGTGTCTGATTACCTGAAAAGAGGTACATGTGTAGAAAGGGTGGGATTAAATTTTAGTAATGTTAATGTTAAATATGAATATGTTTCAATCTAATTTAAATTAAATGTATGTAAATGATGACGTTTAAATTATAATGTAAATGTATAAAGACATGGTCATGTATCCATCTACAATTAAAATCAGTCCAGTGTTAAGACTGTAACATCAACCTGTCCAGGGACTACAGGTGGAACTTAGCATTTTTGCTATAACCTGGTACAATCCATTTTTCCTTTGTGGTCAGTGTCTATCTATCTATCTATCTATCTATCTATCTATCTATCTATCTGTCTGTCTGTCTGTCTGTCTGTCTGTCTAACTGTCTAACTGAGACAACTGAAACCTCATATTGAATGCAGGCCTGCATGGTGGTGGTTCAATGGTTGGAGCCTTGGGCTACTGATTGGAAGGTCGGGGGTTCAAGACCACCAAGCTGCCACTACGGGGCACTCTGTCTCCTTCAGGGGTGCCTTAGTGTGGCTGATCACAGCTTACTGGGATCAATAGAGTATATACATACTAATAAAAACCATCGCTTAGAGTGAAGTAGCCAGTATGAATGAAAACAAATATCATAGCAAAACTTGTTTCAACATTCAAATATGCACTGACTGGACTGTTGTTTTCAGGCAAACTGCTTGTCTTCACCACTGACTATACTGGATTTAAGACCCTAAAAAAAGCAACTGCAGTTTATGTGTTTTTCTTCCCCCGAGGCCTCATGGAGGGAGCCACCCAGGCGGAACGTGAAGCCCAGAAGGAGCCACAGACTTGGGACCATGCAGGGACTCCTGGGCAGCCGGACAGCACCGACTGGAGGCCGAAGCAGAGCCAAGAAGCAGGAGAGACAAACCACCAGTACTCGGAGGAGCGGGGTTGTAGTGGGGTGATGGGAGAGGACAAGGACAGGGAGGTCAAGACCACTAAAGTGCCATCACAGTGGGGCAAGACTGAGTCCAACTGCAGATACTCAGGTTTACCACATGTGACAAAGCCAGAGGTGAGATGGAGTGAATTCAATCACTGCTCAGTGGATGCATGTTTACAATGCAGTTCATTTATTTGCTGCTGTTTCAGCGTTTATAATACATACGCTGATATACTTTTAGCATACGGAAGGTAGATCCTTAAGGGAAGTCGAAACTCAAAGTCTCATTTGTAGTTTTAACTATTCATGAATACAGCTTTGATATCTACAGCTGCTGATATGTTCTTATTGATATTATAATTATGATATCATGATATCTTTAAACTTATGAACCTGAGAAATGTCTTTAATGTGAGTTTTGTTTGTCAGAAATTAAATGAAGCTATCTGGTTCACATTTTTTAAAGACAAATTGTAGATATCTTGAATAAGTTTCCCCAAAGAACTCAATAAGCTCTTCTTACTGGCCAGAATATAATGGTATATATCATAAATTAGCCTTCTGGCCAGTCATAAATGCAGTGTGGCTATCAGGATGTTAGTTCAGTGGATGATGAAACGGTGCAATAATGTCAGTGACGTCCTTTCAAACATCCAAAAAGCAACTCTTAGAAGCCGAAACTCAACCACAGATAGTTACATCAAGATTTCAATGAATCAGAATGTGTTTTTAGATGTAATTGCAACCTAATAAATGGTAAACCAACCATAATACGGCCTCTGTAGGCAATAAAACAACTTTCCTGTGATCTGTCTGATCGGCTCCCTACTTCCAGCTTTACATTTACACTTGTCTATACACTTAAACACAGTGGTGGAAAGTATATTTACTCCAGCACTGCACATAAGTAGAATTTTAAAAAACAGTTTACATGAGTTACGTATGATTTTACTCAATTTCAGAGGGAAATGCGTTTTTTTTTCTCCCTTGCATTTATCAGACAGCTGAAATAACTGCTTGCTTTTCAAGATATTTGAACGGTTTTACATTTTAAAAAATGAGATTTTACATTAGAAAACATAAAATAAGCTCCTATAATCCAACACAAAGCGCCTTTATAGTAAAGCAGGATCTACTGTGGACCTTCTTTTATTTTTCTTTTGCATGATTTGTCCTTTTAAATCCTCTGTTGTTCACATCTCACAATCCTCCAGACTTATTTTCAGAGTCTTTAGAGGAGTAGAACACCTTGTTTTGGGACCATTGGATTAGTTTTACCTCAACTAGCTGAACCAGTGAAGTGCTGTAACACACTGGTGTACACGTATTAACAAACTAATGATGTAATATTTGATAATATATCAGGTAAAAGTGCCAAAAATTTCCAATGGTCACACTTTAAGTACATTTTGTTGATAATACGTATGTACTTTTGCTTAGTAGATGCTTTTTAATCGTCTTTTTCTTGCAATAAAGTAGATATTTTGTCTTAAATGGTTGATTAATATTATTTTTCCACCACTGCTTGGGCATTAACTCCCTCCAAACCAAAGTTAGAGGACAAATAATACAGAAACAAACCCCAAACAAACAAATAACACAGAACGTACAGGTTTTTTTTCCAGCATTCCTTCTGAATGCATTGTACTGTTTCAATTACTCCCTTAAAGTTTTCCACAGCTCCCTCACATTTTCACACTGTTCTTATTTGGGGAATCATGCTGAAGCAGGTTTCAGGCCCAAACATTTGTGTCATCACACAGTAGTTTTTCATTTTTTTTCAAAAGGCATTAACCAAGAAAAGCGGTACGGCCGTGAAGTATTTACAGCATGATGAATGTAAAAACCCTCCAGGATGTGTCCCAACAGTAAAGACAGTGGTGCAAGAAAAAGAAACTCAACCTGACAAATGCGCTTAACAAAAGTATATTTTACTGAGCCACACACAGTGGCAAGTACATTATGAAGATTTATGAACATTTTGTTGACATTTAAATACCAGAACTAAGCAGCTGACACTAATTAAGCTGACAGAAGTCTGTTTTTACTCCAGAATTTCAGACATGGAGGGGTATAATCGTAAATAGCTTGTAACAACTGAATGTTTTATCAATTTTCCCTCTGATAATTTCATTATTATTCATGCTTCTGTGGTATGTGAGCAATGTAGGAAGCTAATGAGAAGATTCAGTGGGGAAAGGACGATGTATTATCCCAAAGATGGTAATATTCCTCCTCATATGCTTTTTTTATTAACAGGGAGAAGACAAAAAGGTCAAGGCGGATTCCTTTAAAAACTCCTGGCAATCCGAGCAGCACCTTCAGCTTCTTTCCCAGACGCACTCAGGAATGTCTGAATACCCTCCACGGAGCTCGTCAAATAACCCCAGTTTACCTGCCAGCAGTGCTCAGGCGAACCTTTTCACCTCGCCACAGCCCCCCCTGGAGATGAACCACTTCTATGTCCCACAACAGAGCTGGGAAAGCGGCACCGTCCACGAGCAGCAAACACAGGTGCAGCTGTCAGAAAAAGACCTCTCAAGAACAGAACCGCATCTTCAAGCATCTCAAACGTTCACGGACCAAACCAGCACTACTCCGTCCGTTCTACAGGGAAACAGCAGCACGGCGGGAAGCTTTTGTAATAAGTTAACATTATTAGATCATAAAGACCTGAGCTTCTCATCTGATGTCGGAATATTATCCTCCACCCAGGTTTCTAATGTCTGTAGAGCTGCTGCTGGATTCATGGGAGAAATGTCAAAGAGCAACCAGAACACTGGGCCTCCATCAAAGCCTTTTACAGAACCTGAGGAGAAGCAGGACACTATAGCATCGCTGAATGACTACACAAGTAACAGCAGCAGCTCTGGGAGATCCGACTTCGTCAACAAATACCAGTCGATCTTCTTGACCGGTCCGCTTCATGGCTACCAGCCGGACTGTCTGACCGGTGCGGTGAGGCCTGTGCAGAGCTGCCAGGACTACACAGAGGACACCAGCAGCAGCGACGACGAAGGGAAACTCATAATCGAGCTCTAAGCGGGAGCTGAACATACATACATGTGCTTTATTTGCTGTAGATATATATTTTTGCAGAGGCGCAGCTGCTCAGGAGGCAGAAATCCCATCGGGGGTTGAGTTATCTCAGTGGACGGAGCCCAAGAAATTCGAAATATGTCTGAAATCGAATAAGAAAATGATTAAAATATTAAAGGATTACATTAAAAAGTCATAAAATGCTGCATTCCTCCACCAAATGTAATTGTAAGCAGGAAAAACTGCTCATCTCCTCCTGGGTTGACTGACAGGAATTTCAGTAATGACATCTCCCACATGGCAAAGCCGCAGCTACTGGCAGTTGCATCCAATTAAAATCAAATTGAGACAAACACAGCTTTTTCACAGTAATTAAAAACAACACACTGGTTGTTACCAAACCACTGCACATGTGTAACATGACGAAAACGACTCATTTGGGCCCACTTTGCACTGACCTGACGTGACTGCACAGCTAGTGAAGGGGTTAGTCATCAGAGGTCAATGTGTGAACACGTGCAATTTGGAACAACTCACGGCTTCACCTTCATTCTCGTTCTGCCGACTTTATGATACTTGTAGGAACTTGTTCACAAACCTGCACGGCCCCCAACAAGCTCTTATCTGTTAGCCGCAAGTGTGCTAGTTTACCTCACATCTTTTTTTGCTTGGCTTCATGAGTACAGACACAAAAAAAATAGGTCAGCTTCTGCTACATAATCCTACATAATTCTAAGTTGGGATAACTGGAGTTTTTCCTGCCACTTTTTACAGTTTTTCTCAGTCGCTTTGGTGCATTTCTCACATCACTGTTAACATTTGCACAACAGTCAGTGCATCTCTCCAAACAATTAGTACAAACTGCAAAACCTAGTTGATAACCTGCAAAAGCGTGTCACTTGCTCAAAATGGACAGTCCATTCCTCAAAAGCAAGTGTTCATGTCAATGAAAGTGTCATCAAGATGAAAAGTCCTGACACTATTGTTTATGAACAAGACAGTAAAATGGATTTGTCATGTTTTCATCGTGACAGTTTACTCTGGAAGTGTTTTCAAATGCAAAAATAAGTCAGATCTTGGTGACTCTACCTGAAAATGCTCAAGCCAGGACTACACACTGTGTGCACAGCCGTTTGAAAACTACAGTAAAGTTACACATTTCAGCATTTAGTGAGGTAACTGAGTACAAAACACTGAATACACATGTTCCACACTTTTACCGCATGTGCTCTTTGGAATCCTAATTTTTTCACAGCATTGTGCAAAAGAAAAATACACACTTATTTACAACAAACATAGGAAACACCCTTTGGGTAGAGCTGTGGACAACTGTAAATAATATTGCAGCACATACGGGAACTGAACACACAACATACACAGTACTGTAAATCATTCATCCAGATGTTCCTGTCCGTCCGGCCACATATTTTCATCAGCGAATATCATCCCTTGCAGTGCAGCGAGGAGGAGCTCGACAGATTCTGACAACTAGTTCAACATTTTTGTATGTAATGACTCAAGCAATGAAATGAGGACTATTGTTTTTTTATAGGGACAGTCTATGCAGCATTCAGAAGTAGAGTTCATTTTGACTGACATGACATAAGCACATGATGATGTTATAAAACAGCAGAGAGTTGCATGAAAGCAACAGATGCGTGTCCAAAAGCGTTTGCAATTTGTTGGAAGGAATGAGAAACTGCTGCTATGATGTGCACAGATGACTAAATGTTGTGGAGGTTGAACTAACAGTCATGAGATTTTTAATTCTGATCAGAGAAAGGCACCACAGCGACTGAGACAAACTGTAACTGCTGTTGTTGCAGTTGCACCAGCATCAGTTAAACGCAGCCCCGAAACAGCTCTCATACTCACAACTGTTGGCCTGAGCTCAGGTCTGTTTTCTGTTTAACCACATTCTACTTGCCTTTATAAATAAATACGTTTGTCTTGAACTGATTTGGATTGAGTGGTACATGGCGTGGTTGCAAACTTGCAATGCCCACAACAAACCAAATGACTTTCTAGGAACTCGGAAAACAGATATTAAAACAGACCATCGAATACAAACGAAAAGCATCACGGAAAATTATCGACGTGTTTGTTTTCTTTCCTTCATAACCGGCAGTCATGAACTTCTAAAGTTTGCTGCCAGTCGTCTCTCTAATAAGTAATTAAAGGGGCTTATTTGCTCCACTTCATTAAATGCATAGTTTCAAGATAAGAAAACTTAATTTCCTGATTTTGATAAACCGTTTAAGTTGCAAACATTATTTTGAGTGGTTCACTGTTTAATAAGATAACTAGGCATTTGTTGTTCTCATTAGTGTTTTTAAGCTAGCATCAATCATAAATTAAGCACTGCCACTTGCAACCAGCAATAACGAGTCAGCACAGCAAACTTCTCACTATCATTGCCTCTACTAGAGTTTTGCATTTCCCTGGATGGAAACCCCGTAGAAGAGCATAACGTCCGTGCATGCACGCTCATTGAGGTTTCTCACTTGCCCGGTTGGGCGACATGTGGGTGGTCGGACATTTTTGGCAACCAAACAGACAGGAAGGGCCGCCGTTCAGCTCACCGAGTTAAGGCGATACCACAGGGGATCAGTCCCTTGGCAGCGATCATGAGCTGGAGGCTGGCTCAAGACCATGTGCTGCATGTCACTCTCCTCTATCCCCACTTTCGCTCTGTCTCTCCCCAATAAAATGCAAAAACTCTCCCCCCAAAAATAAAAAATAAAATAGAATAAAAATAAATAAACAGCAGGAGGTGGACTGGACGAAAGAAAGTTTTACTTTAGACCCAACATGTAGTAAATCCTAGCTGGCAGAACTTTTGTCCAAACTTATTAAACTTAGTAAAGTCAACTTTGGCAGTCAAAAGTTGAGAAAGCTTAAAAATGTCTTGCATCATGTTGCCTTGATATTTAAAGTTTTGACAGCTTTGTTTTTTACAGTGTTGGGCTGACATGATGATGATGTTGCATCAACCTAATATTGTGTATAATTTCAACTCAAATTTCTGCATTAGTTGATTTAAAACTAAATTCAAGTTGAGGTAACTTTATAAAATTGGTTTGATGAATTTTCCTCTAACCTTGAGGTCAGGATTTCAAGTCCACTTCTCTACCACAGACTTAACATCGGAGCGACCAAATTTTTAAATATGCAAACTTAAAATTTTGCTTTCATAATTATAATACATAGGACTTAAAAATCCATATAAAATAAATGGAAATGCTAGTTGGAACAACTTAACTTCTATAAATAATCAGCTCAAGCCTGTGTTGATGCTACCGATCATCCAATAAGTGGTAATAAAAATACATTTTTAGATCAGTGTAGTTTGTTGGTTGAACTTAATGTTATTAGAAGTCGTCATAACTCAAGCAGATTGACGTAAACATTGTTTTGTTTTTAGCTTGCAGGAAGCTATGTGTGTGTGTATTACAGCAGGTTGCAGCCAGAAAATTCGGTCACTTATATTCGTCTGTTAACTCATGATGATACAAATATCTGAAGTAAACAAATGTCCCTGTTTGGGAATCCTCTGTAAATGCTGGAAAACAACATGACTATTTATTATGCTAGCAGCAGGTGTGCTTCATTCACATTACAGTTAACATTGCTTCATAAGTAAAAACAGGAACACTGTGGCTCCGCCTGCTTTTTAACTCAACCAATGAGATTCTTCCTGCTCCTAAAAAATGCGGTTTACTTCCATTCTGCTGGCAAACACTCCCACGCACACATATTTTGCCATAATTTGTCCACCTTCCCACAGTGAATCTCTCCCATAAATTGCACTCTGTAACCTTCCTACTCAACACCTGTTCGTGTGAATCACGAGCACATGTTGCCAGATAATCGTTTAGTGAATCTCCGCTGCCAGTCAGATCACCCAGGTGGAGGAAGCTGTGGCTGGAGGGGGGAATGACCCTTTTACCTGTCTGGCTTTTATGATGAGTCAGCTGCTATGATAAGACAGCAGGAACAGGAAGCGTGTGGATGTGTAGGATTTTTGTAGATAAACTCACAGCTATAGCTCACGCTGACATGCTTGTCACTCCTCAGTCCATTAAGTGGTTATAAAACCTTTTAAGGCCTGACAGGTAAATGTAGTTTCGATGCATCTGTTCAGGCCTGTTTCCTGTCTGATGAGGTGATTTTTTTCGACACGGGGATAAAGTAAAGACACAAAACCTTTGCCTGGTCAAGTTGCAAGCTGAATTATTGTTGTGTTACAAAAATTATTTGTTTTGTGCTCATTTTTCTAATTTTATATTCGTGTTACAGATCGCATACATGAGCAGAACGGACTAAACAAAGGGATTCATCTCAAATTTATTGCACACTGTTTTCTGTTTTCAATCAGTTTCACATAAGAACTGAATTAAACTTTGCCCCAAACCCTTTTTTTAGGGTCTGATTGTGTGTTTGTTCTTCAGTAAGAATCCTAAAGCGGTTCCTTATAGATGCTGTAGGAGCCCTGAAGTCGCATTTTCTATACCGACAGACGCACAGCTCCTTTTTATTTACACCTACACTTTTATACTTAGCATCAACACACAAAAAAGAAACCAACTGACAAACTACTGTGACGATAACACAACACAAAAGGGGGATTACAGTATTAAATTGCTGTTGTTGGAAATACAGAGCATGATAGGTATACCAATCAGGCATAACATCATGACCACCTGTCTAATATTGTGTTGGTCTCCTTATGTGCTCAAAAATGCTCTGAACCATTGGTCATGGACAAGAGGACCTCTCAGGGTGTCCTATGGGGTCTGGAACCAGGACGTTGGCACTGGATCCTTTGGGTACTCTGGCTTATGCAGTGGGGCCTCTGTCAATCAAACTTGTTCCACTGCATCCTGTTGATGCTTGATCACAATGGGGTGCAGGAAGTTTGGAGGTCAAATCAACATGTTGGACCATTGTCATGTTCCTCAACATGTTCCTGATTGGTTGATGTTGTTTCTATGTGGTGGGGTGCATTTTCCTGGGATTGCTTTGGGATTGTCTTTTGCATGAGGGAGTGTGCTTGTCGTGGGACAATGTTTATTTGGGTGTCTTAGTCTCATCAAGGTTTTCCAGTAGAACACCACATAGTACTAATATGACCAATGTCATTCAATTCACCTGTCAGTGGTCATAATGTTATGGTTGATCGGTGTGTATGGAACACCAGAATTTCAGAAACACCTCTCATAGGGCTGCTTCAGTGTCAGACTAACTAAAACTAAAATGCATTTCCACAATTGTTCCAGATGAGTGAAACCTCTGAATCTTGTTCCTGTTTGGACCAAGTCTGCTTATTTACACCTCGTGCACAGAATATTGTAGAAGTGATAATGAAGCAGTTACTTAGTTCGGCAATTTCTCCACCATTTTGGCATGATGGACGTTCGTAAAGCCATCAATATCCCCAAATCTCTGCCACCGTTGCAGTCAGAGACTTGTCCATCTGCAGGTAGGAAATTAAAAAGACATTTGAGTGCTAAGAATTGATCCAGAATGCCGCTGAATGCCAAATGATTCAAGCTTTTGATTTGTTGGGTTTCTCTGTTTAAAATGATCTTAAAAGGTCTTTATCTTACTCTTTGAAGTGCTATGAGATGACGTGTGTTTTGAAACAGTGCTATATGGACTGAATTAAAGTGAAGTCATTGCCTGTTAACAATTGGTGTAAATTGTAGGAGCAAAACATCTGACAATGGAAACACATTACTCCAGTACTGGCTGAATTACACCGGTTTCCCCTTGATGACAGCATTCAGTTTATATGGATTACTAATAAATCTTGTGACCTGGCACCACTTTACATCTTAGAACTATTAACCCTCTCATTCTGGACCTAAACCCCTCTGATCAGAGAATCAGTTGCCAATAAAAAACATCAAGGTCCAGATTTAAAACAACTGTGAAACAAACTCCTCCCTTTACTGCCAGCTCAGCTCAGTCAGTACCGTAGTTTAAAAAGCTCTTAAAAACTCACCTGTACAGACCAGAAAGCTCCAATGATGTTCTTTTGTTGTGAGTTTTGTGAAGCACCTTGTAAGTGGCTTTGAAAGGTGCTGTAAAATAGAAAGCTGTTATTATTGCAGGACAATGTACATCTCACTTTAAACACATCTGTAGTGGAGATTCGCCTCACGCTATAGGAATGTTCCCAGTTGGATAGCATTACAGAGACACACATATGTCTCCGCTTGACGTGAGTCTGTCAGCAATGAGGAGAGAGAAAACAAAGATCCACACTGTGTGCAAAGATTACATGATGTGAACAGGCGAAGAAGGTAGTATACATAGAAAGTGCAACTTTCTACTGTTGGTTTTTTGTAACTTTAGTACTGCTTTGATAGAAAATCTGTTGTCTGTAGGCCCAAAATGAGCAATATTCTTGATGAAATACTGCCCAAAGATGGAAATACTGCCACAGCGTTCCCCTCGTTCAGTTTTTATACTAAACACCTGCAGGCTTCTCTGTGCCATTACTTGGAAACCACATAAACTCTCATCTAAATGACTAAGACCTCACTGCACAGGTGAACAACCACATACAACAAGCTGCTGTTGTATCTCATTTCCTCTGCGTGTGATCAGTGTAATGTGAGCTGTCCGACGTTCAGACTCTGTGACATGACATCTAATTTCACGCAATGAGAAATGTATTGATGTTATCTGATCTGGAGTCTCTTGACGGCCATCCATCTTTTTTATTCATGGTGGCAACAGGATAAAAAGGACATTCCAGACATTCTTCTCCCCAGCAGTGTTTTCCAGTTCCTTCTGGGGGATCCCGAGGCATTCCCAGGCCAGATGAGATATGTAATCCCTTCAGCGAGTTCTATGTCTTTCCTGGGATCTCCTCCCAGTTGGACATTGTTGGGGAAATTTTACGGCTCAGTTGTAAGCTTAGATAAGATAACAAACACACTGCTGAGTTGTCTGTCAATTTAATATTAGTCACGATATGGAGAATTCAAGTGCATCATTAAAGTCAGGGAGAAACCTCACTCCTGTTTCCCAAACACAAACTCTTTTCTTACAGGCTCATTGTAAATAGGTTGTAAATTTAAACCTTAATGTTTAGTTTTCCATACCATGTAAGAAATGCTGAGTCCTTCTTTCCAAAACAAAAACCTCTTAGGGGTGTAAACATATCTTCTCTCCTCAAACTTTCAAACTTTTTGACCTCTTTTTCAACAGTTACACTGAGCTACATGAAAGTTACTCGACTGACATGAAACAGTTCACTGCTCTGGACAGATGTATATCAACTACAAAAAAGAATCACTTCAATGTCAAAGAAGACATGAATGTCTTAGAAGACAACTGACTCTTATACTGTACGTGTAACTTTGGCTGTAAAGTGACTCAACAAAGCTGTGTCAAGAAGGAGGATATCAGTGAAACACCAAGTCCACTGAAACATAAACCAATCAGGCATAACATTATGACCACCTGTCTAATATTGTGTTGGTCCCCCTTATGTGCTCAAAGATGCTCTGAACCATTGGGCATGGACAAGAGGACCTCTCAGGGTGTCCTATGGGGTCTGGAACCAGGATGTTGGCACTGGATCCTTTGGGTACTCTGGCTTGTACAGTGGGGCCTCTGTCAATCAAACTTGTTCCACTGCATCCTGTTGATGCTTGATCACAATGGGGTGCAGGAAGTTTGGAGGTCAAATCAACATGTTGGACCATTGTCATGTTCCTCAACATGTTCCTGATTGGTTGATGTTGTTTCCATGTGGTGGGGTGCATTTTCCTGTGGGGGTAGGCCAGTGACATTTGGGATTTCTATTTCTATTTGCATGAGAGAGTGTGTTTGTTGTGGGACAATGTTTATTTGGGTGTCTAAGTCTCATCAACACGGATGTTAAAATCCAAGGTTTTCCATCAGAACACCACATAGTACCAATATGATCCATGTTATTCACTTCACCTGTCAGTGTTTTGAATGTTGTGGCTGATCCGTGTATAAAAACCTGTGCGGATATTTATGATGAGTTGTTGGCCACACCAGCTGGAATGGCATTGGTGTTCATCAAGTCTACCAGTTTGGTCTAGTTTGAAATGTCTTGACAAATATAAGTTGGATTGCCATGAAATTTGGTACAGGGGTTTGTGTCCCACACAGGTCAAATTATAATAACTATAGAAAGTCAACAAATCTGTACTTTTCAATATCTTTTCCAAAAATAATTATCCACTTTGTTCATGACCAAATATGTGCATAGCTGCTAACCTTCCAGTTAGCCTAAGCTATGCTTCATGCTTAGTGCCAATTTAGCATGTTAACATGCCGGTGAATACAATAAGCATTATAACTGGTGGACAATAGTGTGTGTGTGTGTGTAGAAATGGATAAGTTTAACATTCGGACACTTCAAATTTTGCAAAATTTCCAAGCCCTCACTTGATACTCCAACTCTAACGTCATTTATTTTTCTTTCTAACATGAATCAAATGGAGCCACAATGACGAATTTGAATCTTTAGTGATTTAATGCTCTCTAGAGAATAGAGAACACACTGCACAAAATGTCTCATTATTTCTGTGTATTAATGATCCTGTATTACTATTATTATGATGATTGTTATTATTGTTGTTATTATTGCTTCCCCACAGGTATTTTTTTTTCCCCATTCACAGAACTGCACATAATTAAACCTCTTTAAAACTCTCGGCAGCTCTGCACTTTCTCATGTTTCCCTCTGAGATGATAATTACTTTAATTGCTGCTCTTGAACTGCTTCAGATCGGAGCAGAGAGCTGAGCAGCCTCTGGTTCACCTCGGCTCTGCTGAAACACCATCAGCTTCTGTCGCAGCAATAGTTCAAACATCCTCTATTACTACTTCTCTATTACTATTACTACCTGTAAATGTACATTGAAAGAAACCAATTACAGAGGTTTTTTGATGGTGTAAAGATGCAGGTGTCGTGTGGATGATGATCACTTGTAAAAGTAATCACTTTTTAGTGTCTGCCAAACAAAACCACAACTAACTAATTGAACCAATCTGATATTTAGGTGACCTGTTGTTTTTTTCTTTGTCTCTTGTTTTTACTGTTCCTCTTCTATACTTCAAAATTTCCAATTCCTAGCTCCATTCCCTTCAGTGCTTTTTTTTTATGTGTGAAAATTGTTTCAGCTCTGCCTTCTTTGTTGGAGCAGTTCGCCCTTCTTCCAGGTCTTCATGGTAGTAACTCAGGTCCTGTCTGTTGGGAGACACCCGGATCATGTTCCTCATGTTACAAGCTATAATTCTGCCACCTTTGTGTCTATGCTGTAAATCTCACTGTCTGTCTGTACTCACATTTCTCCCCTTTTCACCCTATCTGAATCCATCATGCTGTACAGATGTCTCCTTTAGGCAAATGTGTGTTTTTAGTTCCTAATAAGCCGTCATTGTTCCTCTCCCTCTATATGGTGTTTTCTCTCTCAGTCTGTCTCTGCCTGTCTGCCTTAAAACAGACGTGTCTTCATGGGCACTTTCACTCAAAAAACAAACAAATATAAAAGAACCCCCTGCATGCTGACAACTTATTTGCCCGCTGAAAGGGTTTTCAGCATTCCTCAGCTCTACAAGAAGCCCCCCCCCCCCATAAAGGACCTCAATATGGAGCACACAAGTGTATTCTGAACTGTACTCGTCGTAAAGTCTGTGTCTTATTATTATCTCAGCTCCTGTACTCCTACGGCACATATGTTTCAGCTCATAGCTTTCACAAGGTAACTCAGGAAAGATGTAAAAATCGCTTTGGTTTGCAGAAATGTTTGCATTTGTTTAAAATGGGGCACATTAAAACCACATGATCTCACTTGGGAGCTCTCCGGGGAAAAATTTACGTCCGTGGCCCCACTGACCTTCAGTCCTTCTTTCAACATCGTGTCCTGACACCCTTTTCTGCAACTACTGTACGAGCTGATACTGGTGCATGTTGTCACACTAAGTTCAAAACCTACTGACAGACAGGACGCCTGTGGAAGCAGATCCCCACTTTCCCTAAACAGATTATATACGCTGGTTTCATGAGATCTTCATATGGAGCTTTTCCAGCTGTTCTGAAGGAGTTCCCACATATTCTGGGCACTTCTCTGTTTTTTCACTTTCATTTCTGACATTTCTGTGTTTGGGTCCTTTTAAAAGTTCACTAAGTGTGCAGATAGTTTCTTGTCTTTGTTTGTTTGTTAATGAAAAATTGATTTTCATGTCTGTACAGGTGAGCCAGACAGAAGCACTCCTTTATGCCTTTAGGTCCATTTTGGTTTTGTTTGCCAGTCAAAGTTGGATCATACTCCACTAAACAAGGTGCGCCAGCTTGTGTTTCCGCTGATGGAGACAACAAACACGATGCCAAAAACATTTTTTAAAAGCATTTATTTTCACGTGGCACATCAGCGAAGCACAGGTTGAGGTGTGACACTAGAAATGGCCAACAATGCGCCGTTGAATCTGAGTTTGAAAACAGAAATTGTTGCTGTGGAAAAAAGCCATCAATCAAATCAAATCAAAAACTTTGGATTGTAAAAAGCAGATGTAAGCCAGGAACTAAAGTAAGGAGACAGAGAAATGTTGTAACAGCTACTGACAGCCATTTGATTTGTGAGTGGGTGGCACACCGCCACTGTGGTTAGCACTGTTGCCTCATAGCCAGACCAGTCTGGGACTGGATCTGTGTGTGGGTTTTTCTCCCACAGTTGAAAGACATGTCAGTTACTTGAATTGGAAGCTCCACATTTCCTGTGGGTGTCGCGAAGTTGTTCTATATGTGCTAGCCTCGAAAAAGACTGCTGCATGCTGGGATTGGCTCCAACCATTTCAGAGTCCTGAACAGAATAAACAAGAATAAACAAGCTGGAAGTGGGTGATCAGAATGGTTGGTATGTGCAGTTTAATCCAGTCAGTGTCAGTCACTTTATCGACTTTGTTCAGAGGATGTTTAGACAATCAGTGTCTCTCAGCCTTTTCAGTCATTCACAGATGTCTTAATAATAGAAGAACATTTTCATCATCCACTGAACAGCTTTTGATTGTCACATTATTAGCAAATTTGCTGCAAATGTTTCATCCTTCGTAATGACTAACTAGTGACTGGTGCTCAGCTGAAAATAACTCTAATATTGTTCATCATCCGGAGCTGACTATATGCAGGATCTGACTCACAAATAATGACAAGAGTCTGAGCAAAACCTACTACTATATATGGTGGATGCTGAAAGTGAATCACTGACACCTGTTTAGTGTAAAAAAGATTGAGTGTGTTTCTCCTAGTTGCTGTATAATAGTGCTGAAAGTGCATAAAAGTGTTAAATATCAGAGAGATCATCTATCATGAAACATTTCTCCCACATATTTTCCACTTTTTGTCACATCTGAGACATGTTTCACTTAAGTTTAAGATAGATTAGAGATAGATTTTTGTTTTTAAATCATATAATCCAAAATCATAGACTGTGGCATTGCCACAGGCTACGATATGGCTTGACATTTACTTTCACATTTTAGTTGGATTTTAAAAACCACCAGGATAACACTTCCCGTTCAGAAGGTCCCTTAATTCCATATTACTCCAAAAGAGGATAATGGTTTTACTAAGCAAGTGAATGTAAGAGTGCGGTGTTGCTAAAAACAAAAAGTCACGCTTACAGAATTCTTACCATAAGTGTGCACAGAGCCGACAGTTTCAAAGGGAGGGACTCACTTGCACCGACATGCACTAATACAGCATAGTGATAGCTCAGTGGTTAAAGGCTTGGACTACTGATCGGAAGGCTCAAGCCATCCAACTGCCACTGTTGGGTCCCTAAGCAACATATATACACCGATCAGCCACAACATTATGACCACTGACAGGTTAAGTATTGGTCATATTGGTACTATGTGCTGTTCTGATGGAAAACCTTGGATTTTAACATCCATGTTGATGAGACTTAGACACCCAAATAAACATTGTCCCACAACAAACACACTCCCTCATGCCAATGGAAATCCCAAATGTCACTGGCCTACCCCTGCAGGAAAATGCACCCCATCACATAGAAAAAACATCAAACAATCAGGAACATGTTAAGGAACATGACAATGGCCCAACATGTTGATTTGATCTCCAAACTTCCTACACCCCATTGTGATCAAGCATCAACAGGATGCAGTGGAACAAGTTGGATTGACAGAGGCCCCACTGCACAATCCAGAGTACCCAAAGGATCCAGTGCCAACATCCTGGTTCCAGACCCCATAGGACACCCTGAGAGGTCCTCTTGTCCATGCCCAATGGTTCAGAGCATTTTTTAACACATAAAGGGGACCAACACAATTTTAGACAGGTGGTCAACATGTTAATAATGTTATGTCTGATTGGTGTGTGTGTGTGTGTGTGTGTAGTACAATATAGTGGTCACTGAAGCATACATAAAAAAGGTTAACTTCAGTGAAAGTATTACTGTCGAGTTCTGTTCCAGTCATAAGAAAACCTAACAATAAAGGTTGCTTAATTTTTTTTTTAATATTCAACCTATAATACAACTTCATGCAACTGTGTGTGGTGTATTTCACTTCAAACACTATCCAGACATTGAAGGTAATTAGACAAAAAATGTTGTCTAACCACCTTCAAAAGTTTTATATATGAGATGGGTTATTGTAAACATGAATATAGCATCAGTATAACAGCTATCCTTCGCAGAGAATGAAGTCACTCTCTAAGTGTGTTGTAATCAGAGCCTCTCTGTTTTATGAGATGGCAGCTGGTCGACATGTTTATTTTTATTATGTTGAAATTCTCTTTTTGCATATCCCAGGGTCAGCCGCACAAAGTCCCCTGGAGCAGACTGGCTTAAAGGCCTTCCTTGCTCGGGGACCCAACAGTGGCAGCTTGGTGGCTTGAACCCCCTGACCTTCCGATCAGTAGCCCAAAGCCTTTAACCACTTAGTTTACTTAGCTTCACTTCAGTTCTCTGTTCAAAATTTGTAAGGCCTTCACCTTACTATGTTAAGTGCTACGAGATGACATGTTGTGAATTGGCGCTAAATAAATACAACTGAATTGAGTTAAATCATTGCATACATACTATAACTGCAGCAAACTGCTACTGTTGTAGAGGTTTTGGTGTCTGAAAAAAATCAGTGTCGTGAGGCTTTCCATTTTCAAATGATGTCAAATCCGGGCTGATGCCATTCAAAATAGCTGATTGTATCATTACATGAAGTGAATCTAAATGTTGAGCCAATGGTTTTAGAAAATGGAGTATAAAACCTCTTTTAAGGTCATGTTTTGCTTTTTCAAAAAGACTAGTGAAAGAAACAACTCTCAATAAATAAAATTACTGCTAAAATCTCTGTGGGTTTGTGACTACAAGTGACTTTTTCACATCAATTATCTCATATAAATCATCATCTTTCAATATGCCACAGTCAAATATTAACATTGGCCTTATTCACACCTGGTTTTAATATGGAAAATCACATGCAAAGTCTTTTTTGGAGGGAGGACAGTTTTACATCAGGGTTGAATGTCAGACAGGTTGAAATGCCGTCCAGACACAGATTGCTAAATGAGTTTCACAAAAGTAAGATTCACTGTAAGACAATGTGTTTTTTTTCTGATGACTGACATGACTCATTTGAAAAAGTTGATGGATCTTGGCTCTTAACAGCCATCTTGTTAAATACTTTAGGACATTGTTTTTGGATGCTTTCCGAGTCTCAGCAAGACCAATCCTGCGACGAATGCCTCTATACTTAGTAATCTATCAGTGTGTCTGTATGAGCCTCAGCAGTGCTAAGTTATATCCTACGGCAGTTTTTTTCCATAGATATCTGGTTCGCTCTGCTGTGGTTGCAAGTGTGGGGATGGCGAGGGTCAGAAAAGAGTGAAATGCTGTTATTCTCAGCCTTATGTGTAATATAGCTCTACCCATTCATTCAGCGCAGACACTGCATCTAAGTCCTAATATACAATGTCCCTAAAAGTCATTTTTAGTCATTAAAAGTGCAAACTTTACTTTGTAATCTGGTCCAAGGACTGATCACTATGGTCAAGACCACACAGGCTGTTTCTACTGATTCTATATAGTCGATGGACAAGTGCTGGAAAGTTCTGACAGGCCAAGTGTTTTAAATTATTTGCGCTATGGATCCGTGTGGAACAGCGGCTGTAATTGCAGGCGATGCATTCCCATGCCGTTCAAGGTAAAGACATTGTGTAAGACATTCCTCTATACCACACAACCAGGGCTGAACCCCAGACCTCATTACCAATGTGTGTTTTCTTTGAAAATACCTCTGGTCTCCAGAGTAAAAAGCCCTGCTAAGATAAGATCTACAAATCCTCCATTAGTTAGAACGCAGCTCTTAGACAATGACTGAGTGAAGTACAGTTGAACAGCTGGATGTTTGGACTGCAAACTCACTGACAGACTCATGCTTTTGTTGACATCTGGGCTCCAAGCTCAGAAATTCAGCTCAACCAGTTCCGTCTATTAATGTTTAAAGTCTGACAGCCACATGCAATAATAATATAGTAATAGTACATTTTGTTTAAAGGCGCCTTTCAAGACTCTCAAGGACACCGTACAGATAAAAGCACAAGAATTAGGTTTCCAGTGTTTCCTCAGGATGGTCCTCCACGCTGGGGGCTGTGTCTGGCCTGCTGCTGGGGGTTCTGTCCGCGGGTCCCTTCGGCCCGGCCGATTGGAGGGCTCCTCACCTTGGTGTGGGGATCCCCCTGTCTGGCGGGGTCGGGGGTCCGTGTGCCGGCGCCCCCGGTGGTCATGACCTATGGCTCCTCCCGGTGTGGAGGACCCCAGTGTAGGCGTTTTCCATGATCCTCAGTGCCATGCCATGTCTCCCTACAGTCAGTGCTGAGAGTGTGTGGGCGTGTGTGTCTGTGCATGTATGGGTGTGTGTGTTGGCGTGCGTATGTGTTGCGTGCTTCTACAGTTGTGTGTATATATGGAGGGAGGGAGGGAGGGAGGGATGAGTGCTTGTTTTTAATGTTTTTAACACTGTGAAGCACTTTGTGTTGCATTTTAATTATATGAAAAGTGCTATATAGATAAAGTTTAATTTGATGATTTGAATAATATAGAGACATACAATAAAAGGCGATAAAGTACAAATTAAATTAAATAAATGCAATGCTAAAAATATAGATTAAATGAATAAATATGGACTTCAAATCAATATAAAATAAATATGAACCATAGTTGCAGCATCAACCGCCCACGCCACCTGTATGGTCATTTGTTCAGGCTCTCCCACTCACAGAGAGTAGGAGAGTCTGAACAGATGAGTTTTGAGTTGGGATTTGAAGGATGAGAGAGAATCAATACTGCAGAGGGGGAAGTGAATTGCATAGTAGTGAGGTGAGCAGAGGGGAGAGTGAGGCGGATCAGTGAGGAGGATCTGAGGGTGCAGGTGGGTATGGCAATGTGGAGGAGGTCAGCAAGGTACGGAGGGGCGAGGTTGAAAGTTAGAAGTAATATTTTATACTGGATGCGATATGGAATAGGAAGCCAGTGGAGCTGTTCCAGGATGGGTGTGATGTGACAGGTGGATGGGGTTCTGGTGATATACATGCTGCCGAATTTTGTACAAGTTGAAGCTTGTGAAGGGTTTTCCGGGGGAGACCAAACAGAAGGGAGTTGCAGCGGTCAAGCCGAGAAGTGACTAGACTGTGGACCAGTATGGCAGCGGTATGAGGTGTGAGGGAAGGGTGGTGGACGGTTGGTGCTGCGGAGATGAAATTCGTCGGACCGGGTGATGCTGTTATTAATGTGAAATGTGAACGAAAGTGTGTTGTCAAGAATGACACCCAGACTCTTAAGTTGAGGTTAGGGACAGATGGGAGAGTTGTCAATGGATAGAATGAAACTGTGGGACTTGGTTATAGGGATTCAGATCCAACAAGTAGCATGTCTGTTTTAGCGCTGTTGGAAATTGAATGTGAACCAGGTTTTGATTTGATTAATGTGATATTTTTGAAAGATGTGACCGAGGGGCAGTAATTAGATGATAAATAATAGGGGCCCCGTGACAGACCTCTGGGGCACACCTGTGGTAACTGGGAGAGAGAATGATTTAAACCAGTCCAGGGGTGTATGTGTGATGCCAATATTGTAAACAGTGAACTTGATAAGAACAGCTGGAAGGGGGTCTAGCTGACAGGTTGATGACGTACATTTTTTAACTAGATGAGTGATTTCAGTCGGAGGGGGTTAAGTGAATACTGAGAATGTCGGATGAGGGAGCACAGATGGAGCAGAGGAAGGTGAGTTTAGACAGGTATTAGGATCGAGCTGCAGGTGAATGTTTTTGATTTTAACAGAAAAAAATGTTAAGAGTGAATTGCAGAAGGCAGTGGAGTGCATATATGGAGGTAGTAGTGAATCCGGAGGTTGAGTGAGCCTTCGAGTTTCCTTCATTGGAGTAGATTAAGCCAGAGTAGTATGTTAATTTAGCTTGTAATATAGAGTATTGCTAATGGAAAATATGATTAAAAACATTCCATTGTGTACAGTTAGTCCAGTTTTTCTGTAGAGACGTTCAAGTCGGCAGCCTTTAGCTTTGAGTAGTCTGAGAGTGGGGGTGAACCAAGGTGAAGGACGGGTGAAGTTGACAGATGGGGTTTAAAGTGGGGCCGAGGTATTTAAGAGGTCGTGAAGACTGTTGTGGTAGTGGGAGACAACTTCATCTGGGGTGGAGAGACTTTCCGCACTGGGGAGGTAGGAGATACCAGCAGAGAGAGTGTCCATGTCAATGTCCTTAATATTGCGAAAAGATACAGTCCTTGGTGGATTGGATTTAACAAGACACAGAGTGATGCTAAAGGATATCAACATATGGTCTGTGCAGAGGAACAATACCAGAACAACAGATGAGATCTAAAATATGTCCTTTTGAATGTGTCGGAAAATTGATAAATTGCTGGAGTCCAAAACTGTCCAGACAAGAAGTGAAGTCTCTGCTGAGTGTGTTGCTGAAATTGTGCATATGGATTTTGAAATGACTCAGGAATGTCATGTTGGGAGAGAGTGTGAACAAATACACTAAACAAAGTCGCTTAAAAACTCCTTGTTAGGTTTGGGAGGGCGTAATGTGTAATGCTGGCCACCTGATGAACCTAATATTCTCCTAGGATTGAGTGTGTTACCTGATGTAAATTCAAAGTAGTCACCTTGTGCATTGAAGCACCACTAACAACACTGACAAGCTTGCAACTCTACCTGGACGCACCATCGCTGGATCTTCTCAGCTGAGTGAAAGTTAAGTATGTTTTAGATCTACATAACTCTTGAAATCTGCCGTCACACTCTGTCAAAACAAATGTAGTATATTATCTTCTTTTTCTGATTGTATCAAACAGCAGCAGAATTCAACATTCAAGAGTTTTTACTGGTCAACTGCTCTCACAGTCTGTGCAGTGAAATGCAACGTGACTGTTCCTCAAGGCTGTGCAGTAACAATAAGAGAACATTCTTTAAAAATATTTCTTTGTCCGTCAATACTGTCTGCAAACTGAGGGAGACTGCTGTGTGCAGTTTACTCAGGTGACACCGCAGAGGTGACTAAATTAATCATCTGCAACTTCTGACCAATCTAAAAGCTTATACTGCACAGCAAAGAGTTGTTGGTTGCAAACAGATTTACAGGTTCTACAGTGAAATAACTGAGGACAAAGCAGTAGTGTTCAGGATGAATCTAAAAGGGACTTCATTTTTTGCCAAAGGCCCAAATATTGTGTCCCTCAGAGAATGCCACACATCTGCAGTCATGCGGTCGCTGTACCGGTCCGTTGTGGTGAAGAAGGAGCTAAGTCGAAAGGCAAAGCTCTCGATTTACCAGTCAAGCTACGTTCCTACTCTCACCTCTGGTCTGGAGCTTTGGGTCATGACCAAAAGAATGAGATCCCAGATACAAGCGATCGAAATGAGTTTCCTCCATAGACTGGCTGGGCGCACCCTTAGAAAAAGTGTGAGGAGCTCAGTCACCAGGGAGGAGCTCGGAGTAGAGCCGCTACTTCCCCACATCGAGAGGGGTCAGCTGAGGGGGCTCGGATTCTGTTCCGGATGCCTCCTGGACGCCCCCCTAGGGAGGTCTTCCGGGATATCCCACCGGGAGGAGGCCTCGGGGAAGACCTCGGACACGCTGGAGGAGCATGTCTCTTGGCTGGCCCGGGAACGCGAGGGAAGTCCGGTGTCTAATATGCACTAAATATTAATATATTTTGCTGCAAGACTAAAATATGCATTGATCTCATTAAAGCTGACCCCCTCCTGTGGTGTTAAACGATGAGTATAAATGCAGACAAAATAAATAAATAAATAAGGAAGTCTGGGCGTCTCTGCTTAGACTGCTGCCTCCACGACCCGGACCTGGATAAGCCGTAGAAGATGGATGGATGGATGGATGGATGGATGGATGGATGGATGGATGGATGGATGGATGGATGGATGATGGATGGATGGATGATGGAAGGATGGATGGATGGATAGATGATGGATGGAAGGATGGATGAATGGATGGATGGATGGATGGATGGATGGATGGATGGATGGATGATGGATGGATGGATGATGGAAGGATGGATGGATGGATGGAAGGATGGATGGATGGATGGATGGATAGATAGATGATGGATGGATGGATGATGGATGGATGATGGATGGATGATGGATGGATGGATGATGGATGGATAGATGATGGATGGATGGATGATGGAAGGATGGATGGATGGATAGATGATGGATGGATGGATGATGGATGGATGGATGGATGGATAGATGATGGATGGAAGGATGGATGGATGATGGATGGATGAATGGATGGATGGATGGATGGATGGATGGATGGATGGATGGATGATGGATGGATGGATGGATGGATGGATGGATAGATGATGGATGGATGGATGATGGATGGATGATGGATGGATGGATGGACAAACTTACAGATAATTAATATATTATTTCTATCCGGAAGTGAATTTGTCAGCGCTGACAAGCCCACTTGGTAGCTAAGTTGTTCAATCCCCAAACTCGGCATCACCTTTTCAAACTTTTTTGATGCATTTATGCTCCAGGTGAAGGTCAAAATTAGGCACACTGAGATGGGTTTTTCCACTTCACCCATGACACAAGATCTTTCCTGCTTTTGATTGTTTCAGGGCTTTAGGCCTTCTCTTTCTGAAGGCAGAGGTAGGACAAGACCATGATGTTGTCATTTAATACTAGTCAGCAGTACCTTCTGTTTCATTGGCGAACCATGGCTTGTTTGCACAGTTTGAGCCTCATTTAAATGTTAATTCACTCACGTACTTTAGAAATCAGGGGCACCTTTTGCAAAAATGATGTGCAGCCCCTGCGAGGCAGAAAATACACCATAAACTGAGCTGATGACAACTGTAGTTCTCCCAACAGCAACAAAAATGTACATACATCTGTCTTTTGCAGTATGTAGGCTGATAGTTGATGAGTGAAACTGTCTTTTTTTTTTAAAGATTCTTGGACAACAAACAAAACAAAACTGAAAATGGCTAAAATGGATTACCTGAATGGAATATGTTTATATAAATTGTGTACTGCCATGTAATCACATTATAAATCAAATTAATACATACATAATTTAAAACTCTGTCAGTCTGTTCTTGCCAAACATCATAACACAAGGGAGATGATGGTGTAGCTTCCTTAAGTTTATTTTATATATGACATTTTACCTTCATGTACTCACCAACCACAACAGCAGACACGCGAACGCTTCGTTACGTTTCACCCGGAGCCACTAATTAAACAGTGTTAATGGCCTGGAACATCAAATAATTACTGTGGAAAAAGCTAATAAGTTGAGTTTAGTAAAAACAGTTTCACCTGATTCCTAAAACTACATTAGACAAAGATCCTTTCCTGTCAACAACTTTACTGGCTGACAGGGAGGAAAAATACATTTTGTGTTTTAGAGGATTTTTTCCCACTGGGACAAACTGGCAACAAGACTGAGTGGCTCCATGTTGTGCAGCTGTAGACTGTAATGAACTTTGGAGAGCAACATGCAGCTCTGTTTGCTAGCATCTGCAGAGATGCAAGTTTAGACCAGACAGAGCCTGAGACTAGATTGTGTGACCTACTTTTACATAGTCACAAAAATGTTATGCAATGCAATTGGCTGTAAGCAAAAACATTTTGCATACTGGGGCAATACAGCTTCCAACCCTGCAAACAGCTTCTGTCAGAGCTTTTGTTTAAATAACCTCATATCCTTCATTACCTGAGAATATCTAAGATCTACCTCAGACATTCACGTTTCATTTTTGGTTGTGCATCATGATTCGTGGCCTCCTACTGATTCCTGTTGTCAACAAAACTTTGTACTTGAGAGATACTAGAGGGCGCCTGTACAAGGGAAAATACTAGGAAAAACAGCTACTGCCATAATGAATTGGTTGCCGTCAAAGTGATGTTGTAACTTGTATAAGTTGGCATACAACACTCAAGAAAACACATCAAAGTGGCGACGAGGAATAACAACATCTGCATGTCTTCTGCATTTGTTTGGAAGGAAGTTAAGTTAAGTTAAGTAATGTTAAGTTAAGTTAAGTTAAGTTAAGTCAAGTCAAGTTAAGTCAAGTTAAGTTAAGTTAAGTTAAGTTAAGATAAGTCAAGTTTTATTAATCCTGAAGGAAATTTTTGTGCCAGATGTTGCTCAGAAAAAACAAAATGACATAAACAGTGCCTAAAAAGTGGAAAAGCAATAAGATGTAAGTATAAGACTTTACTGAAATAAAATAATCAAGCTAAAAAAAAAAAAAGAAGCTAGAATAGAACAGTAAAAAATAATACTGGCAATGATGCTGAAATTATAAGTAATATCACACATGATAATGAAATATTACACCTGACAAATGAAAATATGAAAAACTGCACATTACATATTACAAATGAAATGAAATGCTACATATAATACGTAAACTGATTTTGCACTAACTACAAAAAAGTAATATCACAAATGATATTGGTGTTATTGTTTAGATCTTAGTGTCGAGAATCGAGTTCTGGAAGTGTCTGTTGCAACTGCAAGTAGCCTCTCTTAGCCACCCCTACAATGGGCTGATGCAGGCTGACATTTTCTACTTCAAGCTAATGGAGGAAGCTGCTGTGAATTCATTTCAAGTGATGATGATGATGAACCCAAGAAGGATTGTGGGCAAGATATCTTGAAAAGGATACTACTGCCGTTACATGCAGGCCTACTGTGGAATGGCCCACATGGAAGAATTTTGCAGACGTTACCTCTAGTGGCATGGACTGAATGGGAAAAAGAGACAGCGAGAACACGACCATCATGTCAAAGTCAGCCCCTCTCTCCACTCATGGAAAAATCCTCGAGGAACAATGGCAGTGGATTCAGCTGCATTTGATATTCATAATAAATGGCTGTAGGTGTTCACACTGAGATCTACCACAGCGGGAAACACCACTGAGCAACGATGTGGCTTTCCAAAACGACTTGCGAGCAATAACAGACCATAATTTATTTCGCAAAAATGTGAGGGATTCGTCAAGGTGAAACTAAAAGCAGCTGATTTGTCATTTGTAATTTGTCCAGCAGATAAAACATTTACTGGAAGCCTTCCCAATATAGGGCTTCCTTCACAAGTGGCTGCTTCCTGCCGTCTTACAGAAATGTTCCACTGTCATAAGTCTTTCTGAAACCACCCAAGACTAAAGAGATTGTTCTACAACAGCAGAAAGCCCAGGCAAAGAGCAGAGCAGATGATTTTCTACTCATCTACTGGCAAATAGCTCACCGACCAACTGGTCAACTCCACTGGGGATTTCTGGTGAGCCAGTCAAGCAGGTCCGTCCAGTCTACCCCAAACTTCCCCAGAATCCACCATATGTCATGGAGCCTCAGTAACATTTATTCCCAGTACAGCCATTTTGCACAGTATCTGCCTATTCCATGCATGCACAGTAGCGTTCAGTATGCGCACTGTTGCACTTGTACATAGTCGCCACCTGGACACAAATTTTGGGCTTCACATGGAGGTGTGCAGTTGGGTTTGTGTAGACTCTGCAAACTTGGGAAGATGCTGAAATTGATGTCACAGAGACCCTCATGTAACTACATACATAAAAGGTTTTGCTCCCTAGTGGAACCAATGGACATGCAGTTGTCGCTGTTATACTACTTTTCTATTCTGCAGGAGTCCACTTGCTTACATGTGCAGTAGGTCATATCAATTCTGCTTAACACTGCTGCTAAGCATGCACACCATTGTCCTTGTAGCAGAGTCACTGCACGGACTGTCAGCTTGGACACAAATTGTGAGGGTTTTTTTTTGTGTGCAGACTCTCTTGAAGATGAAAATGTAAATCATGCGGACCCTCGCAAATGCAGAAAGTGTACTTCGGAGGACACCCCTGAAGAGGAGCTGACCCCTGATTGATAAAAGCACTGCCTTAACACAACAACTAACAAGCAATGCAGAAGCAGAATGAGCCTGCCTTCAAAATAAAAGCATATTATAGAAATATAAGGCCACAATGTAAAGATTATTTCTTTGAGAATTTAATGTAGCCTCCATATGGAAACACACACACAAAAGAGCAAAGAGGGAAAAGTTGTGCATTCTTTCTGTTTTTCTGTTTCTGCAATAGTGTAATTTTAGAAATGTTCTTCTCAGGAGGAACAGCTAATCTTTAAAGCATAATAGTAGTGTTAAAATAATTTTAGCATTGGGAGGAAACCAAGAGAACTGGTTTTAGGATATGCTGATGCAATTTTTTTGACTGTAGAAAATAAGTCTGTAATTTTTTAAAACATAAACCAACTTATTATTATTATTATTATTATTATTAGTTGGACTTGACTAATGGGACAAATCTTTCTAAACAAACTGCTCAGACATTAGGCAGGCTCAGGTGTCTCAAATGCTCTGTGGGCGTTTGACTGCGAGTCTTTTATTTTGAAAAGCGCTTGAGGCTGCAGGGAGCTCATAATAAAGCAGAAGGTGTCTCCGATGTTCAGTCCACGGTCTGACTGCACAGAAGAAGCTGCAGGTTGTCTGAAGGTGTGTCAGCTTCTATTTGGTCTCCTGAACAAGCTCTCTCTGGATTTTTTCGTTGGACTTTTTTAAACCTCCTGCTTGCACATTTGAACTTTTTTTTTTTTTTTTAGAATTATTTTATTTTTTATTCCTCTTTACATCTTTACCGTTGATTTCTAATGTGTGATGGCTCATGCATCGTCGGTTAATGTGGGAGTTTTGTTTCTAATCGTGGTGACAGCATCTCTGGCCAACGGTGAGTAGTGGCTGCCCTTTATTCACTGTGTTCTACCAGACCTGCTGCTGTGCAAGAATGCTGAGTAGATTAAAATAAAAACTGATGGAGAAGCCAGAAGACATGAGATCATACATGCAATTAACTTATTATCAGTTAGTTAACTAGGTGGAGAAAAGATCTGTTAGTGCTGTTCAGATGCTGTACAAGACTATATGGACAAAAAGCAGGATTATACCATTATAACAGCACAAGTTTGGGTTTGTTAGGTGTCAGAATTAACCCTGGAATTGAGTTTGCTTTAATGTAACTGTTAATTAATGTATTTTACTTGTAATTAATTATAAAATCCAGATAATGTCAAAGTCATGACAGAAACCACAAGCAAAACCTCAAATTCTTTATTCTGGAGGTTTTATATTAAAACAGTCTCCTCTTTATTTAGAGTGTGACCATGTAATTCACTGGCAGTAAACTAAATGTCTTATCAGATTCAGATTGAACTCAATGTTTATGTGAGTCGCAGAAGTAGGATCTCTTCTAATATTATCTATATTTCTCCTAAACCATCATTTGACCGAATCAGTATCATTAAAATAAATGTTTAGCTGTGACTTTGGTTTAGATTCTCCGGTTCCTTTACAGCACCTGAACCTAAATGCCGTATGAATGTCATGTTTTACAGCGTGACTGTCTGAGCTAAGCAGTTTCTCGGACACCCTGTATGGCACCCTGCTGTTTTACGCTCAGTAATGCTAGAGCCCTCAGAGCTCTCCATCCATCAATGTAATGCACAGAGGCTATTATAGGAATACCCCAGAAGGTATAGAAGTTATAGTGTGGTCATGCGAACTCGGCACAAACAGGCGCACTCTTTACTGCATGTCCCTGCTGGAATGTTAAGGTGAACAAATTACCAGTCCGTGCAGCTATTTAAGACCGAGGATGGGGAAAAAGGAACGATCTCAAATTGCTGTGATCTTGCAGGTTCATCGTCGAGCAAAGATGTGAGCCAGAGGAGGGAGGTGGAAGCGGTCAAGATGGGTGAGAAGCTGCTGCCCGTCGGCAAGGAGGGCCTCGATGCTGTCGAGGAGAAGCCCTGCTACACCTGCGACCCACCGGCGGCCAGGAAACGCGCCAAAAGGTGTACATGTTACACCTACAAAGACAAGGAGTGTGTCTATTACTGCCACCTGGACATCATCTGGATCAACACACCAGAGTAAGAGTTTCTCCAAAACAGTTTGCCTCAGTTTTCTAGTGAGTCATTGAGTATCTGTGCCAGTAATGAGTTGTTTTTTTTACTGTATGCTTCATGATATTACTGCATTGCTCATCAGAATCAGAAATCAGAAATACTTCAATCATCCCAGAGGGGAAATTGCTTAATCATGAACGCGCATCAACATGTCTGGTGTTGTGTTGTCGCTTAACTTGTCACGACTGCTTCAGCCTTTTCTCAGCTGAGCGTTGCGTCTCCTATGGGAGGCACAAACATGTGGGCTGATACAGGCGCTCTCTTCGTTTCGGGCAGATTTGGGGGAGACCCTGCCCTGCATAACAAACCAGGCTTTTCCCACATATGCCGGTATTTTCTTGTGACTTTGCGAACTGTGAGAAGCGCGTGTAATCCGAAGAGGTCTAGACTCTGAGCTCTCAGGTATTTTAATTCCCCGGAGGATTTGTGACAGACAGCAGGGGAGGGGCGGGTCCACCTTTTGACCATCTGAGAGGCTTTGATTGTTGTTGGGGAGTCTTAGAATTTGAGAAAGAAGAGACCTAAAACCTCTTGGTCAAAGGGAACAGTTTGGATTTCCTGCGTTTCTATGGTCTTCACTCTACTATACGAAGTGCCCTGAGATGGCTTATATTGTGAACTGCTACATAAATAGAGTTAAACTGGATTAGATTTATAATAATAGCGATGGTTCTTCTTACTGTTACACCAAAACCAACACCCTCAGGTGGCTCTGACTGGCCAAGACCGCTGTTTTTCTTCGTCTGTTATCCACCCATTCAGCATTCTTGTCCATATTCCTATGATTGCTTTTATTTCATATCAGCTTCACAATCTGCAGACCTCAAACATTTTACACTTGTCTCGCCACGTGACGTCCTTTTGAACTCTGTGGTCTCTGGCATCTGAGACACCAAAACAAAAAGCTAATAATCTGCACTGAAAGACGCCATCTGAAGCCCACCTGCAGATTAGCAGGCAGATTTATTCACCCTTTGTTGACTCCAAACAACAGGCCTCAGGGCGGCTCCGGTTTAATTTGGTCCTGAAAGAGTGTAAACATACCTTTTTAGTCAGTCTCAGGTTAGAGAGATGTGTGGGACAGCTGGGAGTGGCGCATGATGTGATGATATCGGGGCATTTGTCTCCTATCAGGCCACAGCTGTGGGCTGAGGCGCAGCAGAGTTGAAGCTTCCGGCCTGCAGAGTGCAGTGCAGCAGCTGTTTTCTGCTCTGCTGTGACAAGGGCGAGCAGAATTCAGTGGAAAAACAATGAATTAAGTGCAGGTTTTACATTCCTCACTAGTTAAAGTCAGTTAAACAGCGCCTAAAAACTTTTATCTAACCAACAGCATCTGCAGTGAGATCAAAGATGCTGCCTTTAAGCCGTAGCCAGTGATTGATAATCCACATGGGAACATCTGAGTGAAGTTTAATTCCCCCTGCTAGCGTTAAAATATCTGTTGTCATCGTCTTGCTGTTCTGTCTGTCCTCAGCCTTCGTGTTAGCTGCAGGTTCTGACAGGTCAAACGTTCACATGTTTTCCCATGTGCTATGATTTCACATGAGTGTGAAACCATAGCACACGGGAATAAAACAATCTTTCATATTCATCACGCTTCAGGCGGTATTTTACGATATGTTTATAGTGCAGCGATGCTTTTGGAGGAGTAGTTTATGAGCAGCTTCAAATCTTTAGCCGTGACTGATGTGATTGTTGGCACGCGGTAAATAAAAAGCACTCGCTGGAGTCACAGAAAAAGGTAAATGGTTTCAGGTTTGCTCTCCAGATCTGCAGATGTTGGGAACAGATGCCGACTGAAAGTGTGAAGTTGAAACAGTTTAGCCAGGAATGGAAAAAAATAGCTTGGAACTCTGACAGAGTGGTAGTTACGTACGCCAAGGGTGTTCTCAAAGGAAATCATTGGATTTTAGTGTGGCATCTTCACCTTATTATGGTAAATTCCTTGAGATGTGTTGTCAATTTGATCGAATTATACTGTAGATATACCAGTAGTTTCTGCAACTAGCTGGTGCATTGCAAAAGTAAAGTCCTCCTGGACCAATCCAAGCCAGTCAGGCAGAAATAAAACAAGTTAAGCCGAAACAACTTAAGAAGATCGTAGGAGCTTCAGTAAAAATCAACCGGACTTCTCTTGTAGGTTCTTGAAGACGTTTCATCTCTCATTTAAGAAGCGTCTTCAGGTCTGACTTGAGAGGTGACGCATCTTCAAGAACCTACAACAGAAGTCCAGCTGATTTCTACTGAAGCTGCTATGATTGCCATGACCTGGTTGACTGGGAATCTACACAGAAAATACACAGGAGTGTCATTAATACTCAAGATAAGATAACATAAAACTGAAATTAGGCCAACGAGAAACAAGAGGTTTGAGAGGTAGTGAAGCTAATGATCTACCTGGACAGGGAAGCAATGTTTCAGAGGTGCCACTGAGAAAGAGCAAATGTCTGGATCTTGGAACCGCTAAAAGCTGCTAAGAAAGCGACGTGTGGCATCAGGATGCAACAGGTCAGGACAGATTAAACAGGTAGTAAATATAATGTAAAATGATAGAAACACCAGTCAGTATAATACAGTACAATGCAGCACAAACTGCATCCCTTCAAAATGATCTTATAAATCCTCACAACTCTCTAAGACAGTTGCAGCTCTACCTCATGAACTTTAGACTTCCTGCTGAGCTAATTTGACAGTTGCCTGACAGCGGAGATGTTTGCTGAACAGCCTTTCTGTCATCAGCATAGAGAACAGCTGGGCTTGTTATCCTTAACCTTGAATGACTGAGGTGCACCGCGGTGGGACCCGTACTGGGAAAAAAAATATTTCCTCATACCACCGTGTGAAAGTCACATGCCAGTAAGCAGGTTACTCATACAAACATTATAATCTGATCCACACCGGGGTAAATCATAATCAGGATACAGATGATAGTGTATGTGTGCAGGTCTTTGACTCAGCAAGTTTGACACAAAACAGCTTTCAATGACAAACAATGATCCACACCCGCAAATTAAAGTAATTAATGTCGCAAGGCACCAAAATGTAAATCCAGATGTGTGCTTCTGGGACGGCGGCTGTCAGAATCGCACCACTGTGTTCCATTAGAACAGTACAATCTCCACTGAGTCCCAAATGCATGAAAACAGAGGTTAGTGTCAGTATCAGTTATATCACAGTAAACGGCAGTGGATGGAGCCACACAGTGATGCTTACCAAGTGAGCACACTTCTGCAGAGCCGCTGTTGGATGAGTGGTTTGTTCGTGTTCACACGGATTCACACCGACATCCTCAATCTATGGATAATAAAGAAAATCCCCTGTACAGAACTGTTCTCAGGTCAGATCGCTTTTGATTGGTCAAAACACACTTAACATAAGTATTGGATCATAAGATATGGTGTGGAGATCGTCGTGTTAATACCAGCTGCTCCTCAGTCACTGATACTAAAGACACAGTTGATGTGTGACCTGGATGATGCTGACTCATATATAGAGCTATGAATAATCAAGTTATATTCTACCCTGAATGCGATTAAACCAGTTTGCATCTAAAGATACAAACAGACTCAGTTGTTTGGGGCAGACTGTCTCTGCCTCAGGACGTCTGGGAGCAGAGGATCAAACATTCGAATAAAGAGCAGCTTAGCCTCTTGCTGTGTCTGATCATCGAGAGGTGAAGTTGTGTAGCATCGGGATCAGGGTTTGTCCTGAAGACTTGCGTGGTTAAAGAGAACCACTTCTGCAGTTCAGAGGAAACAGGTGGCACAACATGGCTTGAAGTTTTCCAGTTGTGTTTCGCTTCGTCTCTGCAGCAGTTTACAGACATACGGGGAGAATATAACCAGGCCGGGGGGCAGCGTCAGGGGATGCGGTTAGCATTAAAGGCAAACTCTGGTTCAACTCAGGGCTTTTTATTGTGGTTTAAGTCATTGTTCCAGAAAATAATCACTAAAATCTGGTAACCACAAGACAGGATTTAATAAATTGTCAGAATTTCCCAATTGTAAGCTTTAAAGTTTGGTCATTTATTTGGAAAGAGAAAACTAAAGTGAACAATTTATCTATTATCCAGACTGTCTGTTGTACACACGTGTTTTTTTGGTGCGCTTACTTTTAGTTTTACATCAGAATGCAGTGGTTTTTACCTGTCTGACCGTCTGAATGCTTGTGAAACAGAACAAAGAGGCAAAGATAATCCCAGATCTTTGCAATTACTCTACTGTAGTGAGTCTTATCATAACAGATACAAATTATGAACCCAAGTTGCAATAAAGTGGAATTATCCTTTAAGCTGTTTCATTAAGTAGCATCTCATTCTAGTATTTCCTCCCTGCAGCTGCAGACGCAATAGAGGAACCCTACTGATTGATTACCATTATATTATTAATAATACAGCCTTTGTGTTTTCCCATCCTGCACAACACACACATGGTACAAAAGTGTGAGGAAAGAGTTATGTAGACGAGGCAGAGCTTTTCAAATCTCGCTCTGGCCTGGTGATGGGGACAGAGAGGCTTACTGGATTTCAAATTCAATCCCAAGTACGTCTGATCCATGGAGCCCGGTGGCCTCACAGTTTCTGAGCTGTTTCTGATTGAGTTCAGGGATGTTTCTTCAGGTGCAAGTTCAGAAAAAATGCTTTTGGCCTTAAGAGTTTAATGGTCGTCTTTGCAAAAAGTGACACTGTAAAAGAGAAATTCACTGTCAGGTCAGCTAATATGAACCAGGGGGAAATCATTTAAAAACCTTTACAGCCTTTACTGCCAATGCATTAGAGCTCATTTTGATTTAAATCTATGAATTCAATGTATTAAAAACACCCCACCCCACCATTTTATAGGTGCACTTTTACAATCTGCTGAATCCAACAATATATCTGTAATGAATCACACTGATGTGATGCTTATGATAAGCTGCTCTTTATAGAGGGGTTGGTTATGGTCATTTTAAAGTCGGACTGGACTGTGTTATTCTGAAATGCGTGTCACTTATTCTGCATGTGAATGCTGGAAGTCAGAATACCAGAAACACCCCCTGAGTCCAGTACCCACAGCGTCTTAAGATACTCATCCCCAATGCGTGACAGTGCTGCAGCATTGGATGGTACAGCTGTACCTACTAACCGGGGTAATGTTCTGTCTGGTCACTCATATGTGTGTGTCTTTTTTTAGGCACACTGTACCATATGGTATGTCCAGTTACCAGGGTTCCCTGCGTATGAAGCGCTCTGCTGGGACCAAGCAGGGGACGACGGGGGTGGAGGCCCAGCGCTGTGTTTGTATGCGGCAGACTGACTCGGACTGCAGCAGCTTCTGCACGAACAGGTAACAGCGCTGCAAGAATAAAACAATGCAATGTTTAGTATATATCATACAAACTGTATAGCGACAATGAACCATAGCGCAGCACTTTACTCTAATGATTCCCATTGTTAAAACACATAATGAATTGACCTGCAGGTGTTAGACTGAACTGTTAAACAACTAGCCTTTATTGATAGGTCGCCATAGCAACAATGCATATCTTCAGTGTTGCAGCTGAAAGACAGATTTTTAATATATTTACCTTTTATCACAGTACAGTAATGCTCCTAGTAAACCACACATAGAAGAACTGACTTAGTTAACTCAATTCAAACTTGCACAATAGCAATATTGTCTACATTTAGAAGAGAAAATATCCCTGTGCCACATCAATAGATATTGCAGAAGATCAAACTTAATGAGATCCAGAGAGAGCATGACACTATTGTATAAAGTCAGACTTAAGAAAAGTGGAAGACATTCTTAACCTTTCTTTTTTTTAGTTTTAATGGTTAAGAATTTAAACTTTATGTTCTTTCGACCCTTTGATTTGTGGCTAACTGTAGAAACACTTACTGTCATGTGCTTATTTATGAGAAACAATTCCTAACTCTGGCTAAATAAGCAGCAACACGTGGTTTTAAGCCCCTGTGTATTTGTTGTTCCAGCAGGAAAAGGACTTCACCTCCAGTGGTGCCTAAAACAAACAAGAGGACAGGACCTCTGCACAGTGGGCCTTCTACTGAATGAACATAAAAGTGACATGCCTGTAATCTGAAAAATGGACACACACAAGGCATCCTGCTATTCTGGGAAGTAGCATGTATATCTACGTTTCTGTAGACAGACATGTTTTATTAGTGCCCTGACATCAGACTGATGGATGAATACCCACAAAGCTGCTTGTACAAAAACTGAAAGCGAGGGGTTCCATTAGGGCTGCCAATGCGACTGCGTGCCCCTCCACCCCTACGGCGCTCTCTGCCTGTGTCTGTTCGACAGGGGTCGATGATGTCTTTCATTATCCTGTCACAGCTGAGGATCTGTTACATGGTTGGTTTTTGTGGCTCATAAAAGACATTTGGTAGAGCTGCTCACACATGTTCTAGCCATGTGATGTGGAGGTCGCTTCAGGAGCCGCCGTCATCATCCGCCTCAACATCCACAGAAGAAATGTACCACATGACTTTGGTTTCTCCACAGGGACAACATTAAATCTGCCTGTCGATGTTCACACACCATCACAGTCAATAAGTCAGCTTTATTTTTACTAAATTCACACCCACAGTCACTGAAACATACAGGACGTTATTATGGTTACCTGCTTGTCCCCTTATGACTGTTTATAATTGTTAAAAGCACGCATGACATTTTTTCATTCTCTAATAGTTGTCTTATAAGCTGAATCCATGTCAAAGTCTTGTGTATACAAAATATGTGTCAATATATAGAGGCTATAAATTATATTTTTGTACAATACCTAGTGTATGTACAATAAAGGTGTATGATAAGATGTTGTATGTAAAATTGTACGGTATATGTGATTATAATTAACAGTTTTATGTGGTAAAGAACAGAATAACTGTGTGCCATGCAGTAAAATTATGGTGCGCCTTATTAATCTTCTGTTTTTTCTTAATGACTAAATAATTCCTCTGTCAGCTGAATACAGGAAGGACGTTAAGAACAACAGCTAATAGCAGTGATCTGTTGTAAGTTGGTGGTTTCCCCAGAAAAGCACATCCCATTACTAAGCTTTGAATTCTGACAAAAGGAAGACATGGGTTCCTTGCTTCATATTTGAAATTTTCTGATGTGGCTTTATTTATACATATTTAAATTGAATATTTTAGTGAATGTATCTGGAAGAGAACGGTAAAGAATCACAGTATTTTTACATGCCAGACTGATCAATCACGTTTGGTATAGTGTGATCAGAGGCTCCGTTTCACGTCTAGATATACTGACTTCGGCTCGCTGTAGCCCATGTGTGTTGTGATTAATGCCAGTGTGCACGTTGTTCTACATTTCACAAATGGATATGCAAAGATGTGCAAGATCACGACACTTCTCTGCAGTTGTGCATTTACTGTATCTCTTTCTTTACATCAGTACACTATAGAAAGATAAAACAATGTATGCTGATGTCTACCAGTCAGGTTAACATTAATACAGCTTAGTGTGCATATAAATTCTAGGAAGGATATATAAGAGGCTTGAAATCATCAACCAACAGTAACCCACAGTATTGGCAGTATTCAAGCTTATTTGTACCACTATATCCAATAGTAAGAGTTTTATTTTACCAGCCCAAAAGCAGTTAGAGAAGTTTATCATAAGTCAGTGTCACAAGGAATTACATCCATATTGGACGAATGTGCCGTGCAAGAGTCAGTCGGCAGCATATTGAACAAGGAGTAAGGTAACAAACTAGAGGTCAGGGGGATGGGTGGCTCTGTAGTGCATCCAACTTTCTTGCAGAAGATCAAAAAACAGTTTGCATCTCATCACAGTCCAGCACTTTTTGTTGTTGCAACCACAACGTGGTGTGAAGTCACTGTCTTGCAGAGTGAGTCTGCGTAGTCTTCCACTCCAACACTTAATGTTTGATTTTAACCACGACTAGTGTTCAGCTGCCCAGTCCTAATCATGGTTTACTTGCCATAACCACAGTCGTACCACTGTATGGCAGTTAGTTATTAACTCCTTAAGCATTAAGCCACTTTTTGAGATTTGAAAAATAAATCAGAGTAAGCAATAAAAATAAATCAGAGTAAAAATTACAGAACTAAAACAGTAAATTAGAGAGTAAAAAACAGCCTTATAACAATGAGTAAGTGACACTGATGTTATGTAACCTGTTCTAAAGATTCTCAACAAAGCAGAACAATACTCAATCAATTTCAGACAAAGTAGTACTAGGCAATGTTTTCAATGAACGTGCAGCAATATTCAGAAATGGCGTCAGAGAGCTCCAGGGTGGAAAAGGTTCAAATAAATGTGTCAGTTAATGTATTCATGCAGAATAGTCCGGTATCAATGTTCTATTTAGCAAGAGAGTTGATCGAAGATTCAAAGATTCAAAGAGAGATTCAAAGTTTTATTGCCATGTGCACAGTAAAAAACATGTTTCCCTGTACAAAGAAATTCTTACTTTGTTGTCCACTCAGATCACCAGCAATAAAGTATAAAAACAATATACACAAATAAAATAAAATAAAAATAAAACTATGCAAGTATGAACTATAAAGTGTATGTTGTGAAGGTGTTGCACATCATGGCATAGGATTGTGTCCTGAACAGAAACCAGACAGTCACAGTCGTTTTCTGTTTGTGATCATTCTGGGACTGCTGCCAACAAAACCAGTTCAAGAATGTTCCACATAAATTCTCAGCCTGCCACTTTGCCCAGAAGAGGTTGTAATGACAGAAATATTTGAGTAAGAGTGCTAAATGAAACCATTATGCAACTAAATAATAAAACTAAAGTGTACTATTGTTTGTGACTGTTCCTGATACCTTCAGAGGACTTCTGAAAAGCCAGATAACATGTTAAGACACCTGGGAAAATGCTTGAGTCAGTCCAGGATCAAACTGAATCAAGCTCGGCATCCTTAAGCTTTTTCATTATCTTTTTATCTCCTAATAACACTTGGTATGAGTCTTGCTTTTGAAGGTAATGAAAGTGGGATTGGTTGCTGTAAGGAATGCACTGGAAGATCGTCTACTGTAAAAACTCTGATTTAGTGCTTCAAAGTAAAGCTGCATTGGCAGTAAATCCTTGATCATTTTTAAGTCCAGGTGAAATTGTATTTGCAAATTAATATGATATTAAGGGTCAGGACTTAATTGATGCTATTTAAGATTAACTATTGTCTTTGATTAGATCCCCCCTGGAGATCCCTGTAACGGGACCAGGTTATATCTGTTACTGTATTTACTTGCAACCGACTAGCATTTCTCAAAGGTTGCTGAGCCTGGCACATTCAGTGAAGAGGCCTTGTGGTATCACTAGACCTAATATCATTTCTGTTGCCTCAAATCTGGCAGTGTCACAGCTGGGAATTTTTAAAGCAGGTTTAATAACATCAGAGTCACTGACTTGTTGCTACAAGGCTGTCACTCCCTACGGGTTTAATTAGGTAAACATCAAAATGATTATCTTTACATGAGTTTCTCAAATTAAATCTGGCTCTGACCTGGTGATGCTGACACAGAGACTTGGTGTCTTTGGTCCAGGGTTTTTCATTTTGGCCTCACAGTTGTTTTTTCAGTTGGAAATTTAAAAGATAAAAATCCAGTGGCTTAAGCAGTTAATTTATTATTTTACCAGATTATCAAAATATATCCACAGAATTTTGTCATGTTTGCTCTTAGTAAGGCAGCCTTGATGTTTTGTTTTAAACTTAAACAAATGTTTCTGTAAGAAGAAGAGTTTTCACTTATCAAAGTATGAAAACCTGAGAAATTTGAGTTTGAATGATACTCCAGTATGAAAAGCCTCTCTTGTCAGTGCAGTTGCTTTTGGCTTGAGAACATTTTTTTTTGTCCTGGCAATGAGTTATGACTGGAAGAAGCTGCTGAGAGATTTCAGCTGCACTCAGTCAAAACTGTGTGGCAGACAAACACTCACAGTACACTGTGTGGTCTGACACAAAATATAAACAAGTTCACCAGAATTTAGAACTGGCATGTCTGTGATGTTCAGTGCAGAGAGAAATTAAGATCAGTATTTCTGTCATACTGTTCACATTAATTTTTGAACCAGAACGTTGTGCAACCGAGCAACAAAAAAAGTCCCATCTGGATTGACTGTGATAGACGACTTGACAGTTTACATTTTTATCATGTCTTATCCCAGGCTGCATCAGTGCCCTACTTCACCTTTTCCTCTAAGGTCAAATGAAGTTCTGACGGTTTTGCGTGCACTCTGGCATCGAAAATGAAACAAAAAAGAGAAAAAACAAGTAAGCAGTAAAGTGCTAGCCACTGTGTAATGCAAATGACTCATCCACCAGGCATTTGGGGATATTTAAACATAGTATTGTAACACTGTGGGAACATGACATGCTGAAATTTGTCTTGATTAAATTATTAGTCAACGCCTAACATGTACAGTCATAATTCACCGATCTACACTCAATTACCCACAGTGACAACATCAGCACATGTTGGAAATTTATTAGGAATCCAAAACTGAAGCCTATCATTTATAAAACCCTTTAGCTAGTAGTCAAAGCTTAAAGGGTTTTTAGCTAAGTCTCTACAGGCTTTGCACAGCTGGATTTAGACAGTTATATCAAATTCTTCCTGACAGTTCTTCTCAAGCTCCTTCAGACTGGATTGGAAAAGCTGGTAAAGTGCTGTCTTCAGGTCTTGATGTTCTCTTGGGTTGAGGTCTGGGATTTGAAGACCTCTGTATACTTGGATGCATCCATTCTTGCCTCCATTCTGACCAGTCTCCCTGTGTCTGCTGCTGAGAACACTTTCATACTATGATGCTGCCACCACCATGCCTTACTGGGGATGGTATTTGCTGGTTATGAGCTACGTCGGGTGTTCCACAGACATTGCATTTGGAGTTCTGCCAAAAGAGTTGATATTTTTCTTAATAGACCATTGCTTCAGCTATCAGAGTTCTTTAAATGATGTTTGGCAAAAACCCAAGCAGACCTACTCAGAATGGTTTCCAATCAACACCACATTGAGGCCTGACTGATGGGATGCTGTTGAGATCCTTTGGTCAAGTTTCATTCATTTTTAACAGATATTTTAAAAGCTTTAAAGAACAGGCTTACTTCCACATGTTGTATTACAATGATCTTGGCAAAGTTACTCTGATTCTAGACGTTAAACTAACATGAGAATATTTACACTTAACTTTCTTGTCTGTCCAACAAACTTATTTACATTAAGAGGTTTTTGATGAGTTGTGAGGACAATCTCTGGTTTCTCAGACAGTCTTTCAGTTTAAGAAATAAACCATGGGGTCCAGCTAGATTTTCAAACTCGTCTGCTGATTGAACTGTGTTTCGAACCTTGAGGAACAAGTGTATCTTAATAATCATAAATTCCACATCATTTTATCTGAAGTCAGTTACAGAAAACATAAATGCCTTTTCAAAATTCAGGAAATTAGGAAATCCTTGTCAGATGTACATGTTACTCTCTGAATGCATTGTAGTCGGCTTAGAATGAAATGAATTCCAAAGCTGCCAAGGTCAGACAGTTCAACAAGTATTTTATGTGTCCTGGGTCAGACTTTGAGAGTTCAAGTGTGAAACACTTGAACACAGTCTTTGAGAGTTCAAGTGTGAAACACTTAAACCCTCAAAGACTGACCCAGGACACATAAAATACTTGTTGAACTGTCTGACCTCTGTCTCATGCTCTGGAAACATAGATTGGTTTGATTTTAAACGTATTTCAGTTGCTTAAGTTAGTAAACAACACTGACCACAAAAAGTCTGTAGACGCAGACAATCTGGATCTTTGTCTTTATCTATCTATCTTTATAAGTGTGGTGGCAGATATTGTTACTGAGCACATTACACATATTTTTAATGGAATGTCAGCTCCATATCAAAATTTGGAAAATCTGCTTTTGTTGTCGCCTTACTTAAATGTCAGGACCACTCAGAGTTCAACAAGGTCCTTGGAAACCTGGTAAATTGATACTTAAACAGTTAATAACAGTTATAAATAGCATTTTAAGGGATTTTCAGTCTGTAATGTACATATTACTAATCTAGTCAGAAAGCTGAAAGTGAAGAATGGGTTTTGTTTTAGGAATAAATCTTGCTGCACTTTGAGTACCAATAACTAAGTTCTTTGATTAAGCTTGATGAACTTTGATCAAACTTTCAAAAACAAATGAAAACTGGGTTTAAAACTTTCATTTTTAAAAAACTTTTATTTAATATTATTACACAAATGACTTATTGTCTCTCAGTTTCTTGGGTTGTTGTGATATAATGACAATTTTGTTGCACTGTACCATGAGGGTGTTCTTGAGTGCTTCAGGTCATGCAATAATTTATTATCAATACCACACTGGATTATAGGCAATTTATTGCCTATATATAACATAACAATGATGTTTTCTTTACTTTCATTTGGTAATGTATTCATTTATTAGCGTATGGACTATATTTGAGGATTTATGTCATTACTTACTTGCATACAAACGCACACACGTTTGTTCGACTGTCCCACTCCGCTGACATACTGCATTCCCAAGCCTCCTTCCCTGACATTAACCATCACTCCTGAACGCCTAACCCTCACCTTAACTTAACCCCTAAAATGACATCTCAAGTTTCAAAAAGCAGTTTGGACCTATGGGAACTTCAATTAGGTCCCCACAGTGACAGGTGTCCTCCGTGGGCTGGTGGGCAGTCAGTTTAAAGTCCACAACTGGATATGTAAACAAAAACATACACCCACACACTGTACATATCCACCTGTACTATACATCCCTACATTTCAATACAAAATGAAATCTCCTACTGATCATTTACCTCTTTTGATTTTGTGGGTATGACATCACTGATCACAACAGCTTTGGAATAGTCTTATCATTGAGGGATACTGAGTAAACTTTTTTTTTTAAATTTTGGAAACTTTATTTGTCCCCGGGGGGCAATTCAATTTTCACATATCCCAGTTGGGGTCAGAGTGCAGGGTCAGTCACAGTGCAGAGATCCTGGAACAGGAAGGGATAAGGGTCTTGCTCAGGGGCCCAACAGTGGCTGCAGTAGAGGCTCGACCACCGACCTTCCGATCGGCAGCCCAGGGCTTAACCCATTGCGCCGCCACTGCCCCAACTTTTAGCTTCCATCTGTTTACTCTTCTCTGTCTCCGCTCCAGTAGTTAGCAGCTACAATCCTCCAGATGACTGCTTTTTATTATGCCCTCTGTTTTGCAGGATCAATCTGCAGGAAGATTTCATATTAAACACATTTATAATCCCTGATGAATATGAAGCATCATCAAGAATGTAGTGAAGTTTTTTTAAAACAGTGTATTTTTAATGTATATCATTTTGCATATGTTTTATCTTAATATGTTGTGAGTTTGCACAGAGACTACCTTAGCCAGGTCTCTTGTGTGAAATTGTAGACCTCCATGGAACTAAAATGAAGATAAAATGAACAAAGACAGTGTTCCCAAGGAGGGAAGGATCTGAGTCTTTATCATCTCTTTGACCCACACATTGTTGCCTGATTAATCCTTGATGCATCTTGAGACACATCTCAAGGACAATTAAAAAACTGCATGCATCTGCCTCAGCAAAAGGTCTGAACACATTTGGCAGACTTCAGCTCTTGATTTTGAAGAAATTTGCAATAATGTACAAAAACATGTTTTTACTTTGTCAAACCTGAAAAATCTAATTGATGGAAAAATTACAATTTTAATAATCTAAAATTTAATTTACAAAGAAATAATGTGCAAAAAAGTTAATGGGTCTAAACTAGGGCTGGGACTTTAATGCGTTAATTTTGATTAATTAATTACAGAAAAAATAACATGTTAAAAAAAACACATTTAGTTGCACATTTCTCAGTTCCCTCATTTCTGGCACACCAGAAACACTGATGCTACACTCCAGCCCAGTTAGTGCCGATAATGCACCTAAAGTTTGTTTGCCAGCCGTGAAGAAGATGCACAGGATACACATAATTCATAGGAATTATGTTCATAGGTCCGAATAGCAATTTCTTTGCAGCGGCACACAAGTATTCGGATCTCAAAATTTTGATTGCTTGTCACCTTACTTTGAGCTGATGTCTCCAGAACTGCCAGGTTTTTAATGCACTGATGTATGTATGAATGTATTTGTTGTCTTTATGTTGTGACTCTGTCTGCTGCTGCCATGTCAGGTCCCTCTTGAAAAAGAGATTTCAAATCTCAATGAAGCTTTTATCTGGTTAAATAAAGGATATAATAATTATTATTATTATTCCAGCACAACGACAGAATTTTCGGATATTCGGGTTCAGCCCTGATATTCAAAGGAAAAGGGCAGCCTTGAGCTCTGAAAATGTAAACAGGCTGGTTTGTCTCAGTAACTGACTGAAACAGAAAAAAAAATATTCTTAGAGGTATCGTGAGGCCAATGGGTTTGTTGTTAAAAAGCACTAAACTGTTATGGCCGGTATTTCAACTGTTTTTGTTTTGCTGTTTACCATTTTCAGTGGTAGAAATGGCATTCTGTAATAATCTGTTGGTCCGTTTACTTTGCTAAAGATTCTTTCTTTCATATTTTTAGTGGTCAAGGTTCCCTGGAATAGACTTGAAATATGTTTTCAAGTGCTTAGGTTTACAAAAAGTCTTAAAATGTTGAATATAATAGCGATGATTGTACTTTGAGTTAGTACTAATCAGTGAATGTAGAAGACAGAAGAAAAATGCACAGATAAATATAGATAAAAATGATCATTTTTGTTGTTTAAGTTCACGTATATGTCTTTTCACTGATTCAGTCATCAACCAAAATGTATTAGAATTGAAAAACTTTGCATATAGTGTCAAATATTGCTATTTGATAAAAATGTGATTAATCGCGATTAATTAATTACAAAGCCTGGAACTGATTTTTTAATCGCGTCCCTCCACTGGTCTAAATACTTTATTATGTTACTGTAAGTCCCATGCACGGCAGGGCCGGGTCACACTCAAAAATGTTAGCAAAACCTTCTTACAGTTGCTCAAACATATTTATTGAAATTATTGTATGTAGAGATTAAAAGAAATACTTAGTACAAGCACTGAAATGCAAGATCTATATGTCTGGACAGACAAGACGAACATGGAAAGAAAAAATGTGCATTTGAATATCATCAGATTTCTGTGGTCTGCTTCTGCATGTGTTGAGTCACGAGTTTGACCAGCTGTGACAGCTGGAGAGAAATTCTTCCAATTAAAGTTGCCTCTTTGAAGACTAAAGGCATATCTGAAAATAAAGCGTAAGAAGACAACATTATGACTTTCATTTATGTCGCTAGTACTGCCTTTGTGTGCCAGCGGCTCTGGCTGCATGCCTCTGGATCTATTTTTTCCTGCTGTGTGATACAGTTCTGTTTATAGTGCGGTGAACTTTAAAAAAAAAATCCTTTGAAAATCTCACGTATATCTGATCAGCTGCCATGTGAGGGCCGTCCGAACTGTCTGTACCTCATGATGTAAAATAGCAGGTGAATGGACAGCGTGTGGTGGCTTCAGGGAAAGAGAGACGCTCGGTACTGTGCCATGGATGTGACAACATCTAACATCAGAAACGCTACTCATGTTCACAGGGAGATCATAAAGCTGTCATGTAAGTTCTAAAGAGGAACCGACGAAATTTTACTGCTGGAGGAAATAAAAACATCAATCAGACCAGAGCGTTTCTCACAACATAAACTTTTAGTCTTGGATGTTGCCAGCTGTAATTTTTTTTATTATATCTGATTTCATTTGTTGTCACAGCTGGAAAAAAGTCTAAAGATTCAAATTTCAAGGTCTGGAATCCAATTAAATCATTATCAGCATCACTCTTAAAGAGATCCGACTCAGTTGAGCTTTTTAATCTGTAAACTAAGACACACATACTATGATATGACTTCACTGTGATGAAACAATGCTGGAGCTGACCAAATAAAAATGACATGTATTGTTTTAAATCTTACTCAAGCCTGCAAGGCCAATGCTCACACATCGTTTGGGACTCATCTGTCATTAAATTTATATTGTAAAAGAATATTAAAACCTTTATTCAAAAGTAGACAATCGATCCCCCATCCCTCAGCCTTAAGTGAGAATTGAAACCACACCTTTTTTCAAAACATATCTTGATTGGGAATCATATTTCACAGGAGTTTTAAGGTTTTTGCTATCCCTAGTGTTTTTCAATTTTAGCACATTAGTCTGATTAGCTTTTGATATCTGTAGATGCTCCACTGGACTTTCTTCTCTGACCTTCATTCTACCTGCCTCCTAACTAATGTTATGTTACCATCCTATGCTTTCTTGCACTTGTACTGCTTTGGCCATTAAAGCTTTGACTACTGGCTGGACCTAAAGGCCCAAATTGATTTGGCTTTGGACCACCACAGTCCACCAACACAGTACAGTCCACTTTCAGGGGAATCAAGAGGGGAAAAGTTATCCATCCCATAAATACATGTAGATACTGCAGAAAAAAAGTGTCAGTATTTCCCTTATTTACATGTTGGCTAACCTATTATATTATGAATTTATTCAGTCAATAAAATACTAGGAGATATTGGTGATGTTTACAACATAAACTGAATTATCAAAAGCCTAACCATTTCAGTTATTGGTGGAAAAATAATAAACTCTTGCTTTAGTGTGTGCTGTAATAAAGTCATCAGGCTGGAATGTCCTGACATCTTTGTGGTTAGATCCTTCACCTTTCTCAGTAAAATTCTGCTAATGACCTTCCCACCTGACCTGTGAGCCATGTAAACCATTTACCCTTGCAGCGTTCACACCGGACACCCCAGTGCTCCCACTACAATCCGCCCTACTTTAAAAAAGTTTGCTCCATCTATCACTCTAAAAATACCTAGACCTGTACAGAACAGAAGAAGGCATAAAGATACAATATCTAACCCTGGACAGGTCGTAGTCCATCACAGGACCAACACAAAGAGACAGACAAACTAGGCATGTTCCCACCTTCAGACATGTTAGAGTTAGAGGTTTGAACCCAGGCCCTTTTTACTCTGAGGTCACAAGGCTAACCCCAGCACACAATTTGTTAAAAACAAGTGAATATGAAAGAAATAGTAATAAACTGCATGTCCGACAGCCTGGTGAGACAAGATAAACATAGTGTTGTTTTAAAATGATGTGTACGTTTATATATTGTCTGGACTGGTCTCCAGAGAGGTTACTGCTGGAAAGGACTATTTTAATTCCATCCACATGCAGATGAACACATGTTGAGCTGCAGGTTTGCACTCCAAGACAGCTCATCAGCTTAACTGTACTGTTATTTGCACTTTGCAACTTGCATAGTGAGATAACCCAGCTGGTGAAATCCCTGAATACTTTCAGTATGTTCTGCGTCAGCCTTACAAAGTACGTGTGGTATGCCTACAGCTCGGGCATATTACTTGATCACAGCATTTTGCTTTTAAATCTTGATCCTCTTTTACATACACCGATGAGTCACAATATCATGACCACTGACAGGTGAAGTGAATAACATTGATCATATTGGTACTATGTGCGGTTCTGATGGAAAACCTTGGATTTTAACATCCATGTTGATGAGACTTAGACACCCAAATAAAAATTGTCCCACAACAAACACACTCCCTCCTGCAAATGGAAATCCCAAATGTCACTGGCCTACCCCAGCAGGAAAATGCACCCTACCACATGGAAACAACATCAAACAATCAGGAACATGTTGAGGAACATGACAATGGCCCAACATGTTGATTTGACCTCCAAACTTCCTACAGCCCATTGTGATCAAGCATCAACAGGATGCAGTGGAACAAGTAGGATTGACAGAGGCCCCACTGCACAAAGCAGAGTACCCAAAGGATCCAACGTCCTGGTTCCAGACCCCCTGAAAGGTCCTCTTGTCCATGCCCAATGGTTCAGAGCAAATATATATTACCATTCACCAAGCCTGCATGAGACTGAACATGCACCATTATATTTGCAGCAGTAAAAATATGAAATACATTTATCTGTCATTGTGCCTGTTGACTGATCCAGACTTTGGAAGCAGATTGTTCTGTTCATATTATATAAGTATGTGTTGCTGTGCATATCATGCAACTCTGTACATATCACGCACAGAGTTGCATGATATGCACTCTCTTTCCACGACAATCTTTCCACAGTGTTTCCACAGTGTTGCGGAAAGATCCACAACACTGTGCTGCTGTGGATCTTTCTGACAGGCTGTAACTTTCTACAGAATGAAGCAGCTGGTTACAGATTGGCCAGATGTAACAGATGTGTCGAACGCAGTGGGTGAACATAGCATGGGATTTCTGGAGAATCTAGAGTTTCCCACTGTTTGGGCTCTGCCACAGGAAACCATGTGCAAATCAAAGCAGAACAAAACTCTGACAGTGTCTACTTAAATTACAACTCTTCTACAGATAAATAACAAAGATGTGCATGACCAAGAATCATTTCTCTCGCCTCAGAACAGGCTTTTTTTTTCTTCCAAAAACCATTTGTTTTACTGGTGTGTGTGCAGTCAGTGTGTGTGCTGTGTGGACAAATCTCGGGATACACACTGATATCTGCAGAGGGTCCATGCAGACCCCCCATGGACTTGGTGGATAATAAAACTTATGTATCATGCACCCTTGCAGACACCCTACTATGTCTGCTTCTCTTCTACCAACTGTTTAGCTTCCATCCTTCCCTCTCGTTTTTCTGTCTCTTCTAGATGGATTATTATCTGGCCCTCTGTGGCAGTGCCCCATCACCCTGAATGAATTCATCTTCAGCAGCAATAGGTGAGACTACAACAGTCTCCTGAAAGCCATACGCACTGGTTGGGTAATGGCTGTCTTGTGGACAATCACCTTATACCATTTCTGACAGGCTGCTGTTGCCTCCTTTTCCTCAGTGCTGACACCTGAACTCCATCTTACAGTCAGAGGCTAATCAAAGATATTCACAAAACTCCTTTCTCCCATTTTTTAAAAACCAGGCAGGTTATACCCATCAGCCCACAGAAAACCCAACAATTAGCTGCGATGACTAGCCAAGACAAATGTTACTTTTCAGTAGATAGACTAAAAATTGTCACTCAATCAAAACCTCTTTCTGTGAAAAGGCCTTGCCACTCAGTCCTCTACCATATCAAGGTTTTAGTATATTCACCAGACCCTCAAATTAAACATGATATTGCTGTCACAGTTTTCCAGAGGAGTATTAAAGGTAATGTGAACTTGCCTGTTAGAAGGCTGTCTAAGCCACTTGCTGTCATGTATCTCCTTAGCTTCATCCAGAAATAGTACAACTGAATTCATATAAAACTACAGTCATCCATCTGTTCTGTCTTGTTTGTTTATACTCGTGCAACACCATGACGACCCACGGCCTTGGAAGCAGCAGCCTCAGCAGCTGCTCCTGTGAACCTCTTTGGTGTGTCTTCAGCTTGTTAACCTTCATGGACATTTGGAGTTGAAGGTTGCAAGAGTCTTTTCTTTCCCCTTTACGACCTGCCCAGCACCGGCAGTGAAGTCATCTACTTAACAACCTTTTCTCTCCTCCGGTTGAGATTCCCATTGAACTGGTCCTCTTCCTTATTTCACCCCAGGCTCTTGGAGCGTGTGGTCCACCAGCAGAGAGCTCTCCACATCTTCCAGTTCCATCTCATCCACCGACTTTTCGTTCCCTGCATTGGTCTGCTGCAAACATCCAAGTCTGTCGCCCTTGCAGTTGGAACCCAACAACTTCTTCTCCTTCACCATAACCATCTGGGGCTATTTCAGTGCTGCTAAATCAACCAGCTCATTAACAGTTGACCATTAACTCAAACCTTTCAACCTTCCCATCGTCATTGTTAGAAAACTCTTATCAGGTAAAGCTTCCTGGTAGAACTATGTATGGTCTCTCAGGAGGAAAGACAAGGTTGAGTTATTGAAAGTTCTTCTCCAGTCATTCATTTAACCTCTAAAAACTCATCTCTGAGTACCAAAGTTACACATTTAGAAGATTTTCCCATGATGATAATCCCTTCGTATCTTCAGATCTATGAAGTCCCTGCCTCTCTCTCCACTCACTGCAGCTCAAGCACGCCAGCTCACCTACAACTCTGCTCAAACAAACAAACAAAAGTTATAGCTTTGGAGTGATTCAGCCTTACATGCTCGAACTGGAGGCTGATTCGGAAGTAGAATATTGCAACAGAAAGCCCCACGTGCAAAATAACAGCATTGGTTCATTACATTTATTACATATGAAACCCAGGGAGGTTTAAATTAAGGTAGAAATGTTCAACTTCTTCTAGCATAGAAAAAAAAACACTATATAGACATGCTAACAAGGTAAAAAACAAACTTGTTCCAGGGTCTTGAGCAAATCCCATCTCTCCCTAACAAGCATCTCTCTGTTCACACAATGATAATCCACACTGGTCTTTGGCTTCCAAAAACTCAGGGTAGGTGATTTGTTCTATCTGGTTCCACTCCCACTATATCCAAGAGCTCTAAACAGTTTAGTCTTAGTTTTATGAATCAATTTGATTCCTTAAACATGAAGCTGGACCCTTTTAGACACAACTGGTTGCATCTCAACAGGAAAGGCATGGGGAAACTCTTCGGAATTTTATTTATTTAATTGCTTTTAGCCTTAATTGATGGTTTCCCCAGCAAGATCCTACCCAGCATACTGACTCTGTATCTTACAACCCTGTCCCAGACGCTGTGGGTCCTGCTGGTGCTGGCTTAGATTTTGCTTCCTCCACTAATTCTTTAAATCCTGTTAGGATTACTGATAAGAAGCATGCAAAACACCAGACCTGCCCGCTTCCTCACGTCATGACTTCTTTGGCTGTTCCTGTCACATCTGCATCCCACAAGTCAGTAGTGTTTGACCTGTTGAATGTCATGCCTCTGGCAGATGAATAAATGTTGTGCATGGTTTTAATAAAATCTCAGCATCTAGGTTTTTTCATGCCTACTGAGCCGCTAGAGTGATAGATGCTTGTCTTGGATTTAAATTACTTTCAGCAGTCAAAGATTTGAGGATGTGGAGGTCTGGCTGTGAGTCATTTCAAATGTTTCTGGTACCAGCTTGTAAACTTGTTCTTATTTAAAATCTCTTGGTTTTACAAAATGTGGCAAGGCTTTACTACTTTGTGTTTTATTCTGCAGACGCCCACATTTCTAGCTCTGGCTTTATTCAAGGAATTCTATCTTTGAGATTTGTGATAGAATCCATATGTACATATAGAGTTGATAAACTTTGCTGACAGTTATCATAAGGCCGACACTACTGCATCCACATATACCAATAACTAAAAAACAAATCCATATACCCACAAGAGTTACTAAACAACTTTAGCAATAAAGTTAAATCAGCTCATAGCACACCTGGCTAAAGAACAACACCAGACAAATAAACAGAAAATGCAGAATGAAAGGAATTGTAGACTATCTTGTGGCTTGAAGTTGTAAAACCAAGGCCTCCGCAACATGATTTCAATAAGTAGAGATCATATGGAAGTAAAGATATTAAGGAGAGATCATATGGAAGTGAAGAACAAAAGTTAATTGCGGACAAGCTACAATAAAGTATTTTTGGTGGTTAGACCCTGGAGAGGAGCGGCAATGTGGAGCAAACCCCTGAACAAAGTCTTACTATGGCAAAGAAGTTTTGGTTGTTGAGGAGATAAAATAACTTGTTAGATCAATGTTATGTGGAGGAGTGGCAGAAGCACTACCAGGTTAATTAAATAGGGGAGCTTTGGATGGAGCTGGAATTAAAAGTATGAGAGAGCTTGTGTTGCTTTGAAAATAAGATTGGTTTGTGAGCATGAGGTGAGAATGGCTGAATGGGGGAAGCCTTTGACTAGCTGGAGAACAGAGAGTCTTGAACTGCCTCCAGCAGCCGAGCCAATAGAGAAGAATTAAGCCTTAACTGCTTCGTTGGTGGCGACTCTGTGGGGCGTGAATACAAGTTCCATAAAACATCTGATGTACTGAGTGAATTGACTAAAAGGGAATGATTTGTTATGTTTTTAACTTCTGTGCCCTAAAGGAGAGGAATGAGATACAACACCTGGTTGCACTGGTGCATAGTCAGGAGGAGTGGCCATCAAACTGAGGGATATATGAATTGTCTGCCTTAATTGTTGGTGGCATACTTTCAGCAACATTCCTCAGAGATTTTGGTCCATATTGACATGATAGCATCACACAGTTGCTGCAGATTTTCCAGCTGCACATCCATGATGTGAATCTCCCGTTCCACCACATCCCAAAGGTGCTCTATTGGATTGAGATATGGTGACTGTGGAGGCCGTTGGAGTACAGTGAACTCATTGTCGTGTTCAAGAAACCAGTTATCCTGCTGGAAGTAGTCATCAGAAGATGGGTCCACTGTGGTCATAAAGGGATGGACATGGTCAGCAACAATACTCAGGTAGGCTGTGGCGTTTAAATGATGCCTACTTGGTGCTAAGGAGCCCAAAGTGAGCCAAGAAAATATCCTCCACACCATACATACTGTTGATACAAGGCAGTATGGACCCATGCTTTCATGTTGTTTACACCAAATTCTGACCCTACCATCTGAATGTTGCAGCTGAAATTGAGACTCAAGACCAGGCAACATTTTTCCCAATTTGCCTAATTTTGGTGAGCCTGTGCAAACTGTAACCTCAATTTCATGTTCTTAGTTGACAGGAGTGGCACCGGTGTGGTCTTCTACTGGAGCCCATCTTCTTCAAGGTTGGACGTGTTGGGCATTCAGAGATGGTATTCCGCATTCCTTGATTGTAACCAGTGGTTTTTGAGTTACTGTTGCCTTTCTATCATCTCGAACCAGTCTGCCCATTCTCCTCTGACCTCTCACATCAACAAGGCATTTTCATCCACACAACTGCCGCTCACTGGATATTTTATCTTTTTCGGACCATCCTCTGTAAACCTTAGAGATGGTTGTGGTGAAAATCCCAGTGGAACAGCAGTTTTTGAAATACTCAGACCAGCCCGTCTGGCACCAACAACCATGCCACGTTTAAAGTCACTTAAATCCCCTTTCTTCCCCCATTCTGATGCCCAGTTTGAACTTCAGCAAGCAGTCTTGACCACGTCTACATGCCTAAATGCATTGAGTTGCAGCCATGTGACTGGCTGATTAGCTATTTGTGTTAACAAGCAATTGAACAGGTGTACCTCATAAAATGGCCGGTGAGTACATATATATGTATATATGGATACATATATGTGTGTGTGTGCAGTCAGGGCCTCATTAATGTCATCAGGGGTCAGTTTTAAAGGCATGAAAACAGGACTTGATATCTTATGCAACATGTGCTTACAGATATTATATTTCGTTTGCTTGCTCTGGGGTTTAGGGGATTATCACAGTGTTGCGTTCCGTATTTATCCATCATCTCTGATCATTTGAAACTGTGTACAGAAAGTTTACTGCAGACAGCCACAGTCTTTGACCTGGTACAGTCAGTGAAGGGCTACAGGATTCAGGAGGTTGCAAAATATACAAGGTCTGTTGCATTTTTTTTCAAAGATTCCCTGGTCAGCTGTACAAAACGTCCAGGTTTTGCCATCTGCAATTATTATACTTTTGTAACCTCTGTGTAGAGAGCATTGTGGTTATGTTCAGAAGCTTTGAAAACAACTTTGCTATAAATATGCTACATGGGTATAAGATACATAGGACAAAATTTCTGCTTAATAATACACATAATCTCTAGTGCTACCACATGATGCTAAAAAGTATAGCTCTCTGGAACCAACTTCATGTATTCCAGTCATTAAGAACAGTTAAAACAAATTGTGAGAAGACCACAGTTCCTTTTGCAACAAATGGTTATAATAATATATAATTATTATTATTATTAAATGCTGACAAAACACAATTCTTCAACTGCCTGAAGGTGTGGAACTGACACTGCCCCACGCATCTGGACTGATACTGGCAGAAGTTTCCAATCAGTATGTTAAGTATGTTCAATACAAGATGTATAGACACAATAATCTCAACCTCCAGCAGCACCAGTTGCTTGGAACTTGAGGGCAGAGTTGCAGTTATGCATAAGCCAGGCATTCACCTCCTGCTGCGCTCTTCGGTCACTGGGTTCTTGTTAGCTGCCATTATCTGTCTTTATACACCTGATGGATTAACCAAGTGATCGGAGAACAACCAAAAGAACTGGTGTTTGACCAAAAAAATGAACTGTGGTATGCAGTTTACGAATACAAGGTCTCATTGTTTTATATATGAATGTGCCGTTGTAGCGCTGCTGAAAAAGCTCCCTGTGTGAGCCCCATTCCAACGAGAGAAAGTCAAATTTAAGAACTGAGATTTGTTTGTTTTAGCTCAGTCTCCTATTATTTTTGCATGAACACAAACCCGATTTCCCTCCTAGCATACAAAGTGTTATATAATGTACTTATGCAATTTTATCGCAAATTTAATTGTATTTATATGACCTTTACTGTTCCTGCAAAGGAGGGCAGATTTAAAGGAGGAATATTGAAGCTTTAAGAGAGCATAGCTTCAATTTAGATTCCAGGAGATCACATTTGAGCCTGTTTGATATTATCAAAAGAGATGGTTGTCTGTATGTTTACGCTGATTCCACCACATAACAATGTAATACACCTTAACACAAGTCCTCTTGAGAATCCCTTCTTGTCTGAAGAGAACTTTTGAGAATCGTCGGTGAACGAAAGATAAAACCAGAGACAATAAAAAGCTGTTATATACCACAAATATATGGTTCGTTTTCCCCCAAAGAGCCTTGTGGCTTTGCGTCTAACAATGTCAAAAATGTGTTGTTTCTTTTGTGGGAGGCTGATCGCCCTGTTAAGAGATCAAGCATCCAGAGCGCATATTTAAAAGTTAAACCACAAGTAGGTACATTAACATCCCAATGCAGTCGAGCCGACCCAGTTTAAAGCCACAAACCTTTTGACTTGAGGCATAAAATGTATTGTTATTGAGGCCATCCTCCGCAGGAATTGGTCGAATTCCTGCCCTCAGTACTTGTCACTCGTGATGATGAGTCTACTGTCTGATGTGAGCCTGAGGCACTGAGCATCTGTAGATTACCAGGTGTGAGGAAAATAAATGTCTAAAGGGGTTTTTAAACAGGGACGAAGTAGAAGGAGCTACTGGCTCCTGTAGTATTTTGAGCAATCATGAGTCTTCTTTTAATGATGTCCACAATACACAACAATCTCCTGGATAAATGAGCCGTTTTATGCTATGCTTTGATTTTCATGATGTCTGGCATTGCATGTGGCTCTCAGTACTGCGATAAAGACAAGCTTCATCTGTTTCTCTTTTTTAAAAGTTTTTTTAGGGGGAGATTTTTTCCAGTTTTATTGTAGAAGGAGAGACAGGGTGAAAGGGGGTAGAGACGAAAGAGAGACATGCAGCAAAGAGTCGTGAGCTGGACTCAAACTCACGACCACTGCTGGCGACCTGCGTCCATGTGGTAACTCCTTAACTCATCAAGCTGTACGTAGGCCCACTTCATCTGTTTCTAAGAAGAATAAGGCAGTTGGAGGTATGAATAAAAGTAGTTTGTTGCAGATGGCAACCAAACATGGTGCCATGGTTGGAGAATCTATCAAAAAGTGAGCAAGAGACTGAAAGGGTTCCCACTCTGCAAAGTAGTGTTCTCGAAAACCTCCATTAAAATGCAGCATTCTTATCCCCTTTACTTAATAGCACTGAGAAGGCATCTGGAACTAGCAGAATCAGAAGGAACGACCTCAGCCACAAGAAGAACAGGAAAATGTACATCAGATGGTCCAAACATGGTTCCTTGATGTCAGCATCATGGAGTCTGTCTGGGGTTATATGAAGAGACAGACTGAAGCCACAGACAAGGCTTTCCATTTTCCTATGCTACTTCTGTCATTTTCCTTGAGTTTTCCAGTACCTGGAGACTGGGGAAAATAAATCTAGGTTTTCCAGGATGTGTGGTCAGTTGATTTGAAAGGCCAAGTAAATTTCCAAACTTTAAAATTTTACGGTCAGAGATCGGAGGTCTCAAACCAACGTGTGTCTAGAGAGCTGATTTACT
>CM045450.1:29357386-29449886 GCA_024666655.1 Dascyllus trimaculatus
GTTGACTTAGACAGGAAAGTTTCATCTCCATTAAGGTCTAAATAGGGGCACAAACAGACTTACTATTTAATGTGTTTAAGATGCACAATGCAATGTGGTGTTTCCACACCAAAACAAAAGAATCCAGGTTATTCAAACTCCTTCATGCATGATCGTAACAGTATCCAGGTTGCAGATCGTTTGTCTGCAAGTGTTACTCGAGTCTGTGAGGATTTCATTTAAGTTACCTAAAGCTAACTGAGCTGTTGATGAACACAGGTAAGTTTCTTTCTGTACAGACGATCACAAAAAATGGAAAGCAATATAATTTATGGTCTCCTTTAGAGAGTCAAACTTCATCATTCACTTTTGTTTTACTTAACAGTGACTACATTTTGTAACAGGAACTGATCACTTACTCATAAACATGACAGAAACTGATCAGAAACCTGGATAAGATCTTTTCGGGCTGCAGTGTTTTGGTTTCTAAAGGCATCGAATGGCATGTCCAGGTTAAAAAAACAGAATATGGAGTTTCAGTGGACCAGCATCGTCTGCAAATGCGTGTGCAAAATCCTGTTTAATCTCAGTACGAACTACACTTGTGAACGTGTACAGGAGTCTGTAAGTGTGAATTGACTTTTGCTAATGAGTACACAAGTGTAAATACTGTATGTTGAGATTAATGTGTACACAAACTGTAAATGGTGATCCATTATTGTGTAGACATACAACTGTTTGTAGAATATTTGTGCACAAATTTGTAATTGGAACAAGATATAAATGAGCGTGAAAGGATTTACGATCCACTTAAAAAACAGGAGTCCTTTATTACATACATGGTCCCCACTTACATAGTGCCTTTAACCTTTGCTATGTTCTACAGATGCCCTACAATGTGTTTCTCATTTATTCACTAACACACAAATGGCAGCAGTGCTCACTGACCATTGGACGAAGCTGCTCCTATGAGCCATGCTCGCCTTTATGATGTGTGTCTACAGGATGTCATAGGGGCTCTTGAGATCATTTTGGACACAATAAAGTTCCAGCATGCCTTTCAACTGTTTTTTGACACATGAATTTTGCTGCACTCTTGCTGTGCCGGACGTCTGCAAATGTGTGTCATGGTACGCTTCTGTTTAAATCAGTCCAGCTGTCCACACAAGTACAGAAACAACTCACATTTCTCTCTGGCTCTGCACAACTTCAATCTATTTTTTTTAAACTTTTTAAAGTCTGTTTTTTTTATGAACATGAGGGATTATCTGTTAAGATAGCACTGCCAAAAACCAGGTGACTTACAACGAATACTCTGCCTGAACCAACAGAGGATTGATGGCGGCGCATTCCTGATGGGTTGCTTTCTTCACGCCTCCCATGTAGACTTTGTGTTAGCCCACATTGGATTTTGTGACCCAACCAAACATCTGCTAATCAGACTAGAGAGAATGCTCCTACCATCAAATAGACGAGGTTCAGTGTTGACTAAAATGATCAGCCAATGGTAGGCTAATACCCATACCCTACATCCCGTGATTTAGTCTACCAAGCAATTGGCGAGGACATCTCAGTGGTGAATGGCACAGCCCAAATCAAAAACCTCACTGGGCAAACAACTCAATTTTTAATAGAAAGTGAGCAGCCTGCAGAAACCTTGTGACCAGGATACGAAAAGATATCAGAATTTGGCTTTCAGAAGGTGAACACGTCTTGTTTAAATGCTGAAATCCCACTAAACCAAGGTCACATCCTTTCACATTGCGTAGTAAACTTTCGTAGGGGAGAGCAGCCAGACATAGTAATTAAATAGTGAGGTAATACCAAAGTCGGGCAGCCATCGTGGTAATGTCATGGTATGGCAGTTATAATGGGCTAATAAGACCAGGATCCAGTCTAAATAAATAAAGATACAGGCATAACTGCAATTTCAGTGGTTACCAGGACATAAAAAACTGCATGTGTAGAATCACCAGTTGTATCTGATCATTTCTGACTTTGCCCCAAACTAAGGTTTAAAATGGTGTTCTTTACCCTCCTGTTATACTTCTATCAGTTTATTAGTACTACGATTAAGTCAGGGCAACAACGTGACTGGCTGGATGTTTCCCAGTTTGTCTATTAAACAGACGAGTGGCTCTTTGGATTGGATTTGGAGGATCATGTGTCATATAACCACCATCCTTGGTGTTACATTATTCTCCCATAGATTTTTATTCAGGATCCCTAGAGTCTCACTGAAAACACATTTGGTAATACTGCACAGATGTTGCCTGGGGACTGGACAGTGATGTTGTCTTTTATAGACATTTTTTCCATTTATAGACATTTTTCAGAATTAATGGTAACCAAAGCACAATGACTAGTGATGTGTGGGGACTGTTTCAGCTGTCGGTTCAATCCAGCATGGGATGTTTCAAGAATTACTCACATCCTGAACAACAGTCAATACAACATGCTGCGTAATGAGCGGCAGCATGTTGCAGAAGTTGTACTGCTTGTTGTCCTTGTCACTCTTAAAGCTTGAGTGCTCTTTATGGATAGTCTTTCCTATGGGCTCTTAACTTGCTGTGTTTTTTTATTGTTTACAGCCACATCTGGTAGGTCTCCATAACTCAGCATCTAACCTGGGGAGAGACCCAATATTCCCCACGAGTTAAAGGGAAGCGAAAGATGTGGAAGCCCATCCTCCCCTGGGTCGTTATGGGTAATGTGAGATATCTCTCTAATTAAGATGGATGAGTTAGCGGCACTGACCCGTGACATGAATACTGGCATTTTGCTGTTTACAGAGACATGGCTACCACTAACAGCAAACATTAGAACCACAGAGGATGGTTTCCAGATGCAGGCAGACAGGATGAAGAAGAGAGGAAGACTGGCACTATTTGTTAACGATAGATGGTTTAACCTGGGGAACATCATTCTTGAAGAACAACTCGGCAGTAAGGACAGGAAAGTGTTCGCCATTGCTTGCTCTTGTTATCTGGTGGCTTCAGTCATGCTTTTCTGTCCTGCACTCTGCCCACATTCTCTCAGTATGTTTAATGCAATGTCACAGACAATAAAATGCTGGATTTATTTTACGAAAACACCAAGGAGTCATAAAATTCATCGCCTTTCCCAAGTGAATATAGGCTGATGTGAGAAGAATGCTGTACCCACCTTAACTATACAGTATTCCTCCAACAACAAACAAAGGGTTATTCTTGACATTAGGGTTCTCCTAAACTAAAAAAAATAAGGTCTTTAGTTCAGGAAGTAAGGGGGAGCTGAAGAATGTGCAGAGAGAGCCGAGGAGGGAGCTTAGCAACTGAACAAACTGCCACAGGAGGAAGATCAGTTGCAGCTGAACACTGTTCACGGTGTCTGGAGGGGTCATAAAAGCATGTCTGTTGACAAGGAACACAACTCCCTGTCTCTGGGGGACTGACAGTGAGTAAATGATCTGAACTTTATCTTCAACAATATTTGATCAATCATTTGTCCTTCCTGCTGTCCGGTCCCACCTGCCCCACGTCCACATCCACCTCCCTCCCGCAACATTAACCTCACAGGCAAACCTGAACATCTACTGCGTTCCCCGTCCAATGACCAACCCCCCACAGCCTTTCCCATACAGACACCTTGCTGCAATCTGTGCCTCAATACAAAGCAGGTGAGGAAATAACTCAGGCGGCTAAAGATGGCATCCAGATGGCAACAGCTCACGACTTCTCAAGTCCTCTGCTGACCAGCTGTGCAGGATGGTTGAGCATATTTTTAATCTGGGCGTGACGCTGGAGGACATCTTCCATGGTATCAATGACAAAGACTTCAAGTGGTACAGGCGGGTACACTGACAACACACCCGATGAAGATCCAGGAGAATCTTGTCCTTGTTTCTTCTACTCTCTGGTGAACCCATCAATGGACCTGCTGCAGTTCAACTATTAATTTGGCTTTGGGGTGGAGAGAGGTACAATGATGTTTTTTGATGTCTCCAGTGTCTTCAATACCATACAGCCCAAGATGCTGAGGTACAAGTTGGGGCACACAGTGGTGGACCAACACCTCACAGCCTTGATCTTGGACTACACCACCAAGCGACCACTGTAAGTCTGACAGGGATGTAGATGCAGAATGAGGGCCTGCAGGGAACAGTTCTAGCTGCATTTGTCTTCACCATCTTCGCAGACTTTTCGTACAACTCTGCTAAAAGCCACCTGCAGAAGCTCTCTGATAATTCTGTAACTGTCAGTCTTCTCACAGAGGCAGACAATAAGGAGGACAGAGAACTGGCTCAAATCTTTCTGAATTGGTGCCAAATGAACCGCCTCAAGGTTAGTCGGACTCACCAGATGTATGTTGCGCGTATAAGCCTGCCATTGGCCGATAATCTCAGTCAGCATTCTGCCCGCCTTACGCTATTTGTGCGTCTTGTTCGCCCTGGGAAACAACAACAACAATAAGCTTCAAATGGAAATCTGTCACACTTACTAGGAAACTGAAAGGCAGCTCTGCTAGTATTTTAGTCACAGTGCTTATTGCTCTGCAAGCAAATGTACCACCACCACAATTCTACCCATCTAAGCCATATCTCTCACTTAGCCCCGCCCATGACAACTGTGATTGGATTCAGAGATTGGTGATTGGCAGTCAGACCGTTAAGTACTTCAGAATGGGCTGGAAAAGCAAGACTGCCTCCAGGTCGACAAGGAGAGAATCAGAGAGGTGATAGTGGACTTCTGAAGGTGCAAATATTTTCTTTCTACGCAACATCCAGGGAATGGACGTTAAGATGGTGAAATCTAAAACTGCATGTGTGTTGACCCGAATAATAAACTGGACTGGACTGACCATACAAATGCACCCAATATTAAAGGCCAGAGCAGACTCTTAGGTCTTTTGGAGTGCATGGGGCATTTCTAAAGCCCTTTAAAGACTTTGTGGTCACCCAGCTTCTCTTGTGCGGTCTGCTGGGGCAGCAGCATCTCGTCTGCCGACAGGAACAGCCTTAACGGGCTGGTGAAGATGAAGGTGAAGGGGGCCAGTCTCTATCTTGAGTTGAACATTCCACCCAGGGAAGCTGGTGGGTGAGAGGAGAATGATGGTAAGCTGTCATCCCTAATGGAAAGCATGCCCTGTGGACACACAGTGGAAGGCTGCTTCACCAGTAATGTGTTAGAGGCAGACATCTCAGGTTCTGCCTTACTGCTGTCAGGCTCCACAATCAGCCCTGCCTCAGTAGACCGCACGCACCAAAAGTGATTAATTCACCCATGTGCAATATTAATGTATACCAAATTACACGACTCAATACATTTGATGTGCAAAAATGTGAGCACAAACTATTTACTGTTCAGTTATTTAGTTATTCATTATATCTTACCTTTATTTAGTTTAATCAAGCTCCTTTATTTCAGTTCCCTTTGCTGCTGTACTGATAAAAAAAAACAAAACAATGTTGTCTTTAAGAAAATGAGAAGGGATGGGAATTTAATCTTTTTACTCTACACCTCATACATTCTACTTGAAGACTGATATGTCTTTATGTAAAACAAGGATATCTGAAGATGAAGTGGAACAATGATTTATCTGACTACAGTCCCATTTACACTGAAGGACCAGTAAAAGAAGCTGCTGTGGAATTAAACTAGAACAAAAACGGAAAAGTTTACGAAGAAAACACGAAGACAATATTGAATTAGGCATATTGTCACAACCTGGTTCATAGAGAAGTTCATCTTTTTTAAAAAATTTATGGCATTGTAACTGTGTCCTGCAGCGCAGAGGACATGTCTGAGTTCTTTCTGCTTCTAGCCATGGTTGTGCTGTTTCCATAAAGGTGCAGTGAAAAAGGAGAAGACAAAGTGTACCAATAAATTATGAGCCTTTGATGTTCAACGTCAGGTTTAAAATCACCAGATGGAATCTATTGAATTTTTTAGGAATAGCACAGGGAGTAGAGGAACTCAAAGTAGATGTATTACCGACGCTTTTGCACCTGTTTCAAACCATCCCAGCTGACCCCATAAACAACAAAAAGTAAGTATAAAACTATTTTCAGATTTTTTTGGATGGAACAGGACGGGGCCGCTTCAATTATTCAAGAAATAACGAGGTCTCTCACTCTCAGACATAAAGAATGATGACCAGGCAGCGCAAATAAAAGCCTTAGTCAACATTTATAACATTTCTCATACAGCAAAGTGGAAAAAGGTACAGCGCCAGATATCAAGTGATATTCCCAAGCAGCTGTATTAGGAAACACAACACATGGTTCTGCTAAACAAATCAGATCCCAGTCATGGAAATACTTCAAAGTTGCATGATAGAATACCAAAAGTAAGGGGGAAGACACAACATAAAGAATGGATAAACGGAAAAAGGAAGGCCATGTCACATTACGACTTCGGTTTTGCTAGAAAATATTCTACATGTGTGCAAGCCTCAGTGCACGAATTCGCATATTGATTTACAAATGTGCAGATTTTCACTTTACATTATTTCATGCGGGTGTGTGAACGTGTTTTGCACCATATTTGTTGCAGCATCTGTGAATATCAGCATATGAGTTTCTTCATTTGTGATTCTTCAAATAGGTTTCGTCCACCTGCAATGAAGAATTTGAGACGGTGTAACTGTACAGCTGGAACTGTTCAAAGGGGAATTTCTCTTGGACTTCAAACTTACTGATACACTAGTTTCTACAAGAAACTCCACTGTCACAGCTGCTCTGTTGCTTTGCTCCATCTCTTTCTCACTGATCAGACTTTTTCATCCCGTTTTAGAAATGCGTTCCATCACTGTGACGGGATCTAAACATGTTGGCTTCATGGCAGTGTTACTAGTCTGGACCTGGTAACGTTTCTGTATTACTTCTTGAAGACTAAACAACAAGCTGTCACGTTAACAGACACACACAGGCAGCAGTACTTTGTGTGAAATGACATGTGGAAGACGTTTTCCACTTTTCGGCGCCAGCATTAGTCTGAAAATAGACTCGATAAGTGTTGTCAAGAGAAAAACAGCAATGTCATAATAAGTGTGTGTGATCATATCACGGGGCCAAGTGTGTCGAACCTTTCTGGCACATGAATCCATACTGAGGGCAGGAAAATACCTGTTGATTCATTTTTAAAAACAACTGACATTATTAATTGGAATACATGTTGTACAGCGTAACCTGAATTCCATCACATTCCTGTTTTTAGCATTAAAAGCCATGACAATGAAAAAGAACAACAACTGTTATGCATGTGTCCTTATATGTCTGCTGTCACACAGCTGCAGTACACACCAATCAGCCACAGCATCCTGACCACTGACAGGTGAAGTTAATATCTTTGATCATTTTGGTACTATGTGCTGTTCTGCTGGAAAACCTTGGATTTTGACATCTGTGTTGATGAGACTTAGACACCCTAATAAACATTGTCCCACAACAAACACACTCCCTCATGCTAATGGAAATCCCAAATGTCACTGGCCTACCCCTGCAGGACAATCAGGAACAATGGCCCAACATGTAGATTTGATCTCCAAACTTCCTCCAGCCCATTCTGATCAAGCATCAACAGGATGCAGTGGAACAAGTTTGATTGACAGAGGCCCCACTGCACAAGCCAGAGTACCCAAAGGATCCAGTGGTTCCAGACCCCATAGGACACCCTGAGAGGTTCTCTTGTCCATGTCCAATGGTTCAGAGCATTTTTGACCACATAAAGGGACCAACACAATATTAGGCAGGTGGTCATAATGTTATGCCTGATCAGTGTATGTGCTAATTTTTACTTGCATATTCCAATGCACGTGTTCATATGTACCTGTGAGTAGAAACTCATTCAATAAATAATTAAAAAGTATTAATGCTCAGTAAAAGTAGGAGGTCTAGTTTGGTATGTCCATGTCCTCCAGTCGTTCCTGCAGCATATAATCCTCTCACATTCTCTTTTTCATGCTTGGAGATTTTTCCGCTTCAAAAGATTTCACTGAGTGTTTTATTGTAGACAGTAGTTGGGAGCTTAATATAGCATCTCCCAGTCGGTTTTCTCATAGACAGCTTAATCTCTATCTGATTTATAGTCCTAGGTCACGGACTTTAAGGGGAGTGCGGATGAATCATGTGTTAACTATCAGGTTGTTTCTGACTCATTCCTTAGCAGGAAGCTGCTTTCAAAGAAAGGGCTCTGATAAATCTTGCACCAAATAGCAGCAAAGTGAGCAACAATAACGGAGCTAAAACACAGTAGTGACATATTTGCAATGATTTTACATATTTTTGGCAACAAAAGGTAAAAGAGACTGCGCTTCCAAGGTAATTACTGCTTTTTCTGACATGTTCTCTGTAACTGAACAACTAAATTTGATGCACCAACATGCCAGAAGTGTATTTTATTTTACTACACAATAAAAGCAGCAACCAGATCTAATCATAAATGGTAATTGGTCTGCACTTATATAGCGCCTTTTACTACCTTAGTGGTATGCAAAGCGCTTTACAATGTGTTTCACATTCACCCATTCACACACCAACGGCGACAGAGCTGCCATGCAAGGAGCTAATCTGCCATCGGGTTCAGTGTCTTGCCCAAGGACACTTTGGCCAAACTAGACTAAAGCAGAGTGAATATGTGATGTTAAATTATAAGGTGTAGAGAAATGTGGCTTAAACAAATGTTAATGTCTCTAAATTGTATGCTCATATGGTTGACAAATTAACTTTATAAGGTGATAGTTGACTGGAGAAACCTAATTTCCCAGCCATGTTTCTTCTATTAGGTTTGATGGAAATGAATAGTGGCAGTATTTACAGTAACCAGGTTACTGTAGCAAATGTAAACACATTGCTGTTTGTTCTTCATATCCTGATTCCTCACAGTAATGAAGTAAATTTATTAACAGTGGAGACGATAACTGACAAATACAAGATTTTTTTCAGATTGTTTTAATTGATAATTAGCTGGAAATAAGCGTATTACTTTGGTTATTTGACATAAGTGTCAGCAAATCTCATTTTGCCTTTCCCCCATGTTACTAACGAAACCACTTCTGAATCCAATCAACTTTAAACAACAACCAAAAAATACTGAATTTGTTGATTTTAAACTAATAGCTGGCTGTTCTTTCCAACTCCCGGAGCTCCTGAGGGAGTGAAATGCTGCTTGGAAGGTGAATTTGATAGACCTCATCCAGCACTGTGTATTTCTCTCTCATTTGTTCTGGTTAGCGTCTTGTTTTAACATGCATTTCTCAAAGCAAAGTCTAACAGAGCAGGTCAGTCTCAGCCAAGCGTCTCCGTTATGTTGATTAACGCCGACGCACACTGGTGGTTAAATTTCACGACTCTTTGCTTGTTCAACATTTTCACAGAGTCACCACGCGGTTCTGATTCTGCCAGAGGGTACACAAGCAATTTATTATTCATTCCATCCAAAGAATCAACATTTCTGTGTCGAGTTTATGTGGTGCAAACTGCTGCAGCTGCTGGCATCAGTTGAAAGATTTTAAAGACTGAAACCAAGGTCTGTAACAAATTCTTCCTCGTTGCATTTTTACTTTTTGCCTCGCAGTTTATACAGTTGTGCAGCAGGACCTCACAGGAAGCTCCCGTCATGCTGCAACTTTCCAATTAGGTTTGATGTGGAAATCTGACCCAGTTGTGCTCTTCCCAACACGTGCCCCGGAGTGGTGGAAAGAGGGCCGAACAGAAAATTAATGCCAGACAAAGTCATGAACATTTGGTGTTTTCGCTGTGATTGCTGAGTCACTGCCACCATGACTTGGCTTCTACAAAGTAATGTCAATTCATTTAAAATATGAAATAAGTAATTGCATAAGTATTCACCCCCTTTAAGGTGACTCACCTAATTCAGCCCAGGTGCAGCCACTTGGTGCTAGAACGCACACAGTTAGTGAAATGCTGACAAACTGGATGCAGTAAATGTGTCTCAAGTGTTTGTAATATAAACACGCCTGTATCTAAAAGGTCCAGTCACTGGTGAATCAGCACTTTTGGCTATAACTGCACCGTGAAGGCAGAAGAACACTCCAAGCGAACCCATGAGAAGCTTATTGAAAAGCGTAAATTAGGTGATGAGTGCAGGAAAATTTCCAAGTCACTGACTATTTCCTGGAGTACCTGTAAATCTACGATAAAAAGACAGAAGCAATACGGCACATGGTTAAATTTGAAAGAGACTAGTAAAAAATGCCACCAACACACCTATGACTCCTCTGAAGGAGGCTTCTGCAGCTGAGATGGTAGAGACTGTGTATGCAACAACCACCTGGGTTCTTCACAAGTCAAAGCTATGTGGTAGAGTGGCAAAGAGAGGGCCACTGTTGAAAAAAGCTCACACTGAATCTTGACTGGGGTTCATCAGAAGGCATCTAGGAGACTCTGAAGTTTGCTGAAAGAAAGTTATTTGGTCTGAAGAGACCAAAGTTGAGCTTTGTAGCCATCTGGCAAGGCTCTGTGTTCGACAGACACCAAATACAGCACATTATCACAAGCACACCCTCACTACTGTGAAGCATGGTGGTGGCAGCATCACTACTGTAAAGCATGGTGGTGACAACATCAAGATGTGAAGCATGGTGGTGGCAGCATCAAGATGAGAAACATGGTGGTGGCAGCATCAAGATGAGAAACATGGTGGTGGCAGCATCAAGATGAGAAACATGGTGGTGGCAGCATCAAGATGTGAAGCATGGTGGTGACAGCATCATGACATGTAGCATGGTGGTGCCAGCATCACTACTGGGAAGCATGGTGGTGGCAGCATCATGACATGTAGCATGGTGGTGGCAGCATCAAGATGTGAAGCATGGTGGTGGCAGAATCATGATGTGTAGCATGATGGTGGCAGCATCATGATGTGAAGGACGGTGGTGCCAGCATCATCATGATGTGTAGCATGGTGGTGGCAGCATCACAGCATCATGATGTGAAACATGGTGGTGGCAGCATCAAGATGTGAAGCTTGGTGGTGGCAGCATCATGATGTGAGGATGCTTCTCAGCAGCAGATTGTTAAAGGTAGAAGGTAAAATAAATGCAGCAAAGTACAGAGAAGTCCTGGTGGACAACCTGATGCAGTATGCAATTACCATAGGCGACTCAACCTAGATCTGTTAAATTATATAGTGCTTGCTACCTTATGGGTTTAAAAGGGCTTAACAATGTTTTGCCTAATTCACCTGCTTACAGAGATCCTTACACACAAATGGTGGCAGAGCAACTTAATTAAAGGACCTGTGACTGAATCTCAGGAGAAAGTCAGAAACACACTGGCTGTTCTTTGGTGCTCATTTGTTTTTGTAATTTTGTGAGTCCTTCCCTTCAGTATGCAGAGCTTAGAGGGATATCACCATATTCTGCAAGTTCCCTAATCTATGGGGCCCAGTGTCTGACCTACTGTGCATGAGGGATGAAATGATGTGAACCAATTTTTTTTAAGTTAAGTTTGATGTAGACAAGTGCCTTGAGACCAAGCCGAACGGCTGCGACTCCATGTTTCAACAAATTACTGCTTTGGGTCTCCAAAGGAACTCATTAATCTGCCGTGGACCATCACAGACAGAATGCAGCAAACCCCCGTCTCCTGGGCAAAGTGTTAAGAATGTGTTTCGTGCGGCCGAGATGTCAGTGTATGTATTTTCACTTACATTTGAGATGTGCAAAGCATTTTTCCACATGAGAGGGTGAGCTGGAGGTCGGCACCCATAAGTCAATGCATAGAGAGCGATCGGGGCATTTATCATCCCACTGAGATGCTGAATATACGGAATGCTAAATGTCAGTGTAAAGGATTGCGGAAAATGTGATGTCATACATTATTTCCACACACTGCTGACACTAAGCTCCATCCCCATGAGTGTAAAAAAGGCAACGTTTAAGTAGGTGCCCAAAGAAAAACTAGGAATGAGAGGACAAGAACCCTTTCCTTACTTCCTCTGTCCACTTTTAGTCCCTACACAGAGCTCCGATGTCTTATAAGGTGAGGTGTTGCCAACCTAACCACACATTTTATGTATTAAAATAAATACAATAGAAATTCTAACACCCCATCATCCACTTCACATTGCCGTTCTGACCTTTCCATATGAGCTGTCAAAGATCATCCTGGATCGTCTTCATTTTTTATCGGTACACAGCTGCATTTTTTTTTTTTTTTTCCACAAATTGATGAAGTCCAGACAAAGCCAGACATGACAACTATTCACCAGCACCGTATAAACCCACGAATGTCTTGTCAAAAGCCTACTAACAGCTGCATGTATAATCCCTCTGTTTAAATTAACACTTGACCCATACACTGAAGGGGATCTGATGATTTTCCTGTGCTGTGGGGGCATTTTGCTGTCATGGTTATGGTTCACTCGTTCCTTTTGAGGGAAGAGTCACTGCGAATAAACACAAAGTTGCTCTGAGGGATTAGCTTTATCCTGTGGTGAAATATCTCTATCCTTATGGGAGTTTCGACACTACCTCCATTGTTTATTCCTCCAGTGAAAGTCCAGAGCTTAGAGACTCAATGCCAAGGAGCACTGAAGCTGTTCACACTTCACTAAGACACTTTAGTGTGGTGTTAACTTTATTATATCACCCTGATCTAACAATATATGAATTTAAGCAAACCACAGGAATATAAAAAACAAAAGGGGACCCACAATAGAACTCTGGGGGACTCCCTCAAAAGAGAAGAGCAAGTGATATCAAAGGATGGATTTTTAACTCATACTAGTCTACAAACCACTAAATGGTCTCCTAAATGCATTTCTAATTGCTTTGTATGCTGTGACGATAATCTGGAACAGGCTAATTCAGTGTTCACAGGATTAAAACCAAACAAGTGGAACAAGCATCCTGAATACCTGACATCTATAAACAGTTAACTGTGTCTTTCAAATAAATTAAATATGTAACTTCTTTTTAATATTTTAACTATTTGCTTCTACTTGCTTTTGTTGCCATTTTTATTGCCTTTCAAATGCAATTTTGCTGTCTTATTTTCGATGTACTTCCAAGTCTTTTAAACTTACTTGAACCTAAAAGGTGCTACTTCGATAAACTTGTCTAGAGATGTGAGCATCCTCGACAGCTAATGAAGACACTGTGGTCCACTGTGTCAAGCTGATGTATCAAATGAGCAAATATCTGGTCGCTGATCATAAAAGAAAATAACTGTGAAATATAGATGACATACGACTTACAGCTTTTATAGAGGAATCCTATCCTAACTTAAGACTTTTGCCGATGTGAACTAACTTTTGCAACCATAAGCGACAGGTTATTAACATGTCTAAAGGCAAGTTTTACTGCTTATAAGTTCAGCTCTTTAATAGTAGAGAAAATCATGTGTATCTTACTCTTTAAAGGTTTCTTGTTCTCACTTTAAACTCATTTTTCTGCCATCACATATTTGTACCAGTGCATCAGGAGGCTCCTGAAATCAGATATCATGGTAAAAACAGGAAATAATGAATGTATCGGCCTTTTAATAGCATGATTTTTGGCAAAAAAAATCTGTTCTATCAACAGCTGTTGTCATTGGTGGCGGTTTTAGACACATCTCAAGGATAACTAAAGCAAACAGGCACCACAGTCTGGAGACAAAACAGATTTTAAATATGTTAATGACCGAGGCGATCTTAGTTTGCATTAATACATTTGCAGAAATATTTGTTCATGATGGGTTTTTGACACTAGAATGTTAGGTAAATTATTCATTTAAAATCAAATCTACAGCACAATAAGTGTTGAAGTATGTTTCTGCCGACAGGATGAAATAAAAACTTCCCGAAGTCTCACTATAACAACAAAACATTCTCAGTTTACCGTGATCTTTTACATACTACAACACCTTAAACGAGTTTATTCTTGTTATTGCAACCAACAATTATTTTTATGGTCAATAAATCTGGCAGTTATTTTTTAAAAAAATAACAAACTGATTTTTTTAAAGTCTACAAAATGTTAGAACATATATATTCTTAATCGTTATTATTCCCTGAAGCCCAAATAAAAGTAATCAAATGTCCTTTTTTTCAGTTCAACAGCAAATATGGGCAAATATGGGCAGAGGATTTTTTTTATTCTTTAAAAAAAAAAAAAGACTTAAATAATGAAATAATTATCAGATTTCTTAGCAGTTGACTGAACTCATCCTTTCAGTTCTGGTGTACTGATTTTTTTGGTCAAGGGCCAGCAAGAGGCTCAGTGCAGCCATGGGTCTGTGGTTTTCCACTCGACACTATTACAGAGACATGTTGGCCTACAAGGAAAGAAACGAAACATAACAGACAATTGCTAAGTGCCGACTCTGCACACACCTCTTTTTTTATGAGGTTTTTAGAAGAGTATCTCAGGGAGGAGCTGCACCGGGACACTATGAACCCTGCAAGTTGTTGTTTACATGGTGGAAAGTGATTGCAGATGTCACGCCTTGTATATTAGGTCTAATGATGACGGCCGGAGGTCAAGCAGCAGAGCCTAGACTGGCTTCTCTCTTTGACCTGACTGGAAGCTGTGGGAAAACACTTCACATCCAGTCAGGTCAAAGTGGATCTTATCAGCCCATTAAATATCTGTTATCAGATATAAGTCCCACACATATTGGTCAGTGGGGACCTCCTCCTGGCTCAGTGGGACACATTTAATCGTGGGGGAGCTGCAGTGGTTGGATGGAGATGGTGGAGGCTCGAGTCGCTTCCTCCAACCAGTCTCACTTTGACCGTCACTCACTGTTCCTTTTACATTGTGTTTATTTGCATTTTCAGTCAGTATTTGGTTAAATTTAGGCACCAGAATAACTTTCTTGGGTTTAGAAAAAGACCCTGGTTTGGGTTAAAATACACTCTGTTGCTACATTTCGAGAGATTTAAATGCACACATTGACACAACTGCAAGATAACCTCTCCCGTCATCATGGTTACTTTATGTTTATCAGTGATAAGAACGGATGACACTCACCTACTGTGCTAACAGACCGTGGAGATCCCTCCGGGCTCATATGTATGAGAATGATGTGCCGTTTAATGGGCTGATAGGGTCTGAATCGGATACACCAACACACAGGGAAGCAGGAAGGCCAAGAGGGAGTGGAAACCTGAAGAAGAAGTTTGTGTTTCTTCTGGAGGGAGCAGTCAGGCCATCTGGCAAAGTTTGCAGGACACATCAATCTACAGTTTTTATTTCCCGTTGACTTGACAGTATGAACATAACTGACTCCCTGTTGGCAGGTAGAGCTCTACTGATATTTGTCAAATTATGTTCATTGGTTTAACAGACTGCCGGAGCCAGATAGATAATGGGCTTGTAATGATTTCGGTTTCGGTGACAGTTCAGTTCAACGCATGACAATTCACATCCGAAGTCAGTGTTTAGTGCCAGTGCAGACAGCACTGTGTCTGTTATACAATGCAGTGTAATGTAAAAATGAGGAGGTAGTCACTGAAACGTGGAAAATGGCAAGTCTGCTTGGTTATTTTGTTCAATTAGACACTTTAATGACAGTGTTTGTCTCCCTGCATGCAAACGTTCCAGCAAAACAAGATCCTCCCAGCGTTATTTCGTTGGGGCACCATCGTTGCATCCTGGGCTTAGCATCGGCCAAGACAACTGTGACTAGTTCAGCGAAAAGCAAGCAAGCCAGAGCCATTTTTCCCCCTATGGCAGGATGATAATGAGGTGCAACCAGACCAATCTTCAGTGCTGACATAGTAATGTGCAGAATGGTCCGGCTGTGGGCACATTTGACCTTGAAGAAGCAGACTAGACCTCGTGTTTTCCATCACCAACCTAAACGTAACATTTGCCTTTTTATTTACTGTAACCAGAATTCATCCCTAACACAAAAAAGTGTATTGTTGCTTATTCCTAACCAATATTTAATCGACATATCCAGGAACTTCCTCTAGCCTGAACAATAATTGCGCTGAATTTGAAAAACAATGCCACGTCCATCGAAAAAAAATCAACATTATCTGGAGTTTTTGCAGAATCAGCCACTTCTTGTATGGCGATAGGGCTGATCTGTTGATGTTATCTGGAGGCTGCTTGCCTGGTTTCAGAAACCTGTTAGGTGTGGCAGCTGAACCCACTAATTACTAATTACTAGTGTTGTAAGTGGCCATTGACAGCCACAATGTCAGACATTCCAATGGAGTTACAGACCTTCAATCTTCACACCAAACTCAGCGGGGGCAGGGAACGACAAATGAATAACAAATTGTAATTGCAGTATGTTTGAAGGCATAGTCACTTCTATGTTATTAAAAGATAAGACAAAAATAAATGAATGATCCCTGAAGTTATATTTGTACCTTACATGCAAACTATTGGTAGGCACCATAGAGCACATGAATGACATATGCTGCGTACTGGTTTATCAGAAACCCTCCTAATAGTTTGACTTGGGTTGTTTAGGCGCTAAGTGTTGGATTACAAAGTCTTGCAGGTTGTATTGTTTGTCTAATTGTGCTGAGAAGCTGCTAAGAAGGTCAGAAGGTTGGTAAGAACCAGACTGAACCTAAGGGTCAACCTCTAGGCGACGGCAGTAAAACAGAAGACAGGACTTCAGAGGGAATGAAGGGTTGTTATGAGGCTGTTTCTGAGTTCAGCGCAACAGCATCAGTGTGGTTTTATCACAGCGGCCAAAAGGCTGCGAGCTGCCAGAGAATGTGAAGCATCTACATGACAAAACTGGCACACAGACAAGATGCATCAGCCACTATATGTGGCTTTAAATGGAGATTCATATCAGTTATTTATTGGCCCCTATATGAAATTCCCTTGTATCGGGTAACATACAGTAGACAGTGGATAAGCCTTATTATTCCCCTGTCGTGCATAATCAGCTCATCTGCTGAGTTCATACACATCCGAGAGACCTGACCTTTGGCAGGCTGTTCCAAGAAAGAGAAACTAATATTGCAGGTTTTTATGGCTGCAAACGCCACCAATTCAATCCGCCTTGTTTTATTGCTACCAATAAACTTCAACCCGCAACTGAAATGAATAACTTACAGTATTCTAGCAGCTTTTTACCAGAGTCTACAAATGACTTTTTGGCTCATTTCTGCCCCTCATTCACACACTTCTCGCCCAAGGACACTTCGGCACAGGAGGACCAGGGAACCTAACAACCAACCCTGAGACTAGTTAGTCAATAAGTCCATCTACTACTTGAGCCACAGCCACCCTCAGTTTTTCTTTACCATGCCAGCATCATATCACATGATGCCTATACATAAGCAGCTGTATAAGAACTAGTGTTTAAACCTGTAGCTGTACTGGAAATAATTTAGTTTTCAGTCTCGTTCCTCTTTTTATTCCTATTTATACACGTCAGTAATCACTTTTGACCAGGTTCAGTGATTACATACAGAGTACATGGCTGTGTTTTCCTTTTCCTGCTTAAAATCTGTCTGCAGTAAGTCCACGTTTTCAGAAATGGCTGCGTAATTTACAACCAAATTTCACACAGAAGTTCCCGAAGCTATAAGCCTTGTCCGACGCAACTGTCAATACACCAAAGAGAGCTTTTACTCCGACAGGATGGACACAAACAACATCGCAGAGTGCCGTCTGTAAAATCCTCAAACATCATCGAGAGGAGGGTCATTTGAGGCCACAAAAATCTCCAGGACGACCGCGACTAACTACCAGACGAAATGATCGACAACTGCTTAATATGTGCCGTAGAAATTGGAAAATGCCAGCGAGCCGCCTTCGTGGAGGAGACACAGAAGTAAAAAATATTTTATTCCAACTTTATGGGCAACTGTGTAGAACCAAAACTAACAACAAAAGCTGAAAAATAGAATCAAATGGTGAAAATAAAAGCATGCTGGAAAAAAAACCCAAAACGCTGACACTACATAAAAGCTGAAAACAAAACCAAATGGTGACAACAGAAAGAAAAGCTGAAAACAAACTGTTCAAACCCTTAACGTAGAAATGTTTAAAGGGGACACTGGAACGTGAACACAGGTGGGACAGCTATTTGTTGCGACTTACAGAGGCTAACTAACGCAGGAGTGCCCAATCCTGGTCCTCGAGGGCCCCTATCCTGCATGTTTTAGGTGTTTCCCTCTGATTCAGATGATCAGCTCATCATCAAGCTCTGCAGAAGCCTGATAATGATCCTGATCATTTGAATCAGGTGTGTTCGAACAGGGAAACACCTAAAACATGCTGGATAGTGGGCCTCGAGGACCAGGATTGGACACCCCTGAACGAACATCTCCTTACCCACACCTGCTCACGTGAACACATCACCCCCATCATCCAAAATCTCCACCGGCTCCCCGTCAAGTGCCGCATTCAATTTAAAATCCTCCTCCTCACCCGCAAAGCCCTCCATCACCAGCCCCACCCCCTCTTCCGCAACCTCCGATCCTCCACCGCTCACCTCCTCATCCCACTGCCCAGAACAAAGCACCGAACCTGGGGGGGGGACAGGTGTCACTGCTCCCACCCTCTGGAACTCTCTCCCACCATACATCCGAGACTGTTCTGACCTCCACACATTCGAACCACTACTCAAAACTCACCTCTTCAAGACTGCTTTTAATGTTTAACTTTTTTTGGGGGGGGGGAGTGTTTTGCCATTTTTACTGATGGGGTGAAAGGGGTTATAGTGGAGAGAGACATGCAGCAAAGGGTCTTGAGCCGGACTCGAACTCACGACCACTGCTAACGACCTGCGCCCACGTGGTAACGCCTCAATGAGCAAGGTATACGGCGGGCCGATGTTTAACCGTTTATGCTTTTATACCTGTTTTTATTCTTTTATTGTTTATGTAAAGCGTCTTTGAATGTCCTGAAAAGCGCAATACAAAATACATGTATTATTATTATTATTATTATTAGGCAGTAAATCACTGGGTAGTAAAAAGCAAGAAATACTATTCTGCAGTACACAATGGAGAACTCAGTAACTTCTCCACTCTTGTCAGCTACATCTCCGTCAGCCCATCTGTCAAAATGAGTACGTCTACCACACACGACAAGTCTGACCATCCCGCTCGTTTCCTCCTGATTTGACCTCGCATTCGGCCCTGCCACACATATCCTGAGGTTTCCACGCTCATCAACAGCCAGCAACTTCCAGTAAATCATTCCCCCGGCTCTGCGCGTCGGGGTGACATGTAATGACAGCAAAATTGGATCTTCTCCCTCGAAAGCCATTAAACAATTTGGTCTCGCAGCAGGAAGAGAGCCGAAGCCGCACACACATGCTTAACATGCCAAGGAGAAGTCCTAACCTCTCCACGTGCAGAGTTTAGAGGTTTGTAACATTGAATTTAGCTGTGGATGAACTCAAATCCTGTTCAAATTGGGCATTAGACAGTCAGTTAATCCAATACTTTTGCTGTGCATCAGTGTTTTCTGGCACACCTGATCCACAAACTGTGATTAATATGTCAATGCAGCTAAAGCACAAATAGAGACATGAATTTGGCCTTTGATAAAGTTCCACCATTACACTGTCAACCCCCACTATAATTACTCATAGTTTATGGATTTATTTTTCATTCCGGTCGTGTGTGAAGAATTCTGTTTCTGTCGTCTATTGGAAGGCGAACTGGATGATTGTGTAATCAATCATCAGCACAGAGCATCAGTGTGTCCGTGTCTCGCTTGGTATAATTGCCTCGCATGTGAGACGATCAGCAGGTTCCCATCCTTTGACTCATAAATTCATCACTCAGGCTTCGGTTTCAGGTCTGAGAGCGGTGGCACGCAACCAAGAGTCTGAGGAGAGAGTGAACCCAACACAATCTCACCTCCTCTGTTGTCGTCCCTCCCTTTCTCAGGTTGCCCCGGGCCGTTCCTGTCTTCTCGTGCTCGTTGGCATGTCAGACAGCAGAGGTAAAATGCGAATCCCTTAGTCATTCAGGTGGCCCCCCCTTAGGGACAGCACGCTGGTTGTTTATCACTCAGATTGTGACGAAAGGTGTTCGGTATGTCTCATCCGAAGGGAAAACCCAACTGAGACAACAACAACAGTAAAAACGACACTGAAGCGCAGCAGCTGCAGAAAACATGCAAACCAATATGACTAAATGCAGACAAGGTGGTTATTAAAAAAATAAACAGGCTTGAAAATTGACCAGAAAATAATCCGATTAATTAGTTTTACTTAAACAAATTGCTGTAGATACCCTAAAATTAGCAGCAACAGCATCATTCATGGTTTAAACAGCCAATTAGTGGTTTAGTTCTACAACCTGAGCTAAAGCCACCCTCAATTTTCCTTTTACCAGCGTCGATATACCATATTTTATACCGACAAAAACACTTAATTTGATCCCTGTTGCCGGATGATTGGATTTAAATACATGTGCAGCTGTATGAGAACCATGCCTGGCAAAACTAGTTTATAAAGCTGCATTAAATTAGTCGCAGAAAATACAGCAGTACGAAAAAATACAGCTAAACACTGAAGAATGAAAAACACAAAAGAAATGCAGGAAATACAGAAAACTATTGACGATTTATGGTTGAAACATTCAAAAACTAAAGGCTCCAACATAAATTCAGCAATACTTTCTATCCACAAAGTATTCACAGAGGCAGATTAGCATTTTAGACTGTATGATAACAAAGTAATTAAATACCAACATGCTATGCGGTGGAGATGTTTTGGTTCTTTGCTGAATTTTAAACAACAATATTGTGTTGTCAAGTCTAATTATACAGCGATAAGGGTATTGTAGCAAGTGTGAGGGCTGATGGTGAGTACAGACTATGTTTGGCCTTATACCTGCGCTGCACTGCCATCTTCTGACTGTGAACTACCCACATGGTCTGGCTTGATTTTACTGGACCCTGAACGACACATTTAGTCCAGTGTTGTACACCATTACATCATTGTTCGGGACAGTTTAACGGCAATAACGTGTTTTCATGATATACATTTGATATCATGTGGACATTTGTTCAAGTACACCCATCTGGACTCTGTATATAATTAGAGACAGGTTTATGGTTTTTCAAGCCTGCAAAAAACAATAGTTACTTTACCACATGTCCACAGAAACAGGTTTTGCTCGCTGTGATCATCCCTTTAGTACATACTGGCTAGTAAATTACGCTTTCCTGCTGTACGTCATGGACGATTAAACACGCAGCCTTCCCACCTGTGCAGTAACATGTACAGAAGCTGATTCCGTGAGACGGTTGAAGTGCGTATCTTGAAATGTTACAGCGTAAAATTCCCTATTTTCACCTCCAGGGAGGGCTATAGATGAGAGATAGTTACTGAACAAGGGAATTTAGTACTAAAATGACTCCAGCTCACACAATATCTGCTTGATCTGTCAGCAGAAGGTTCATATTGAAAGAAGGATGGCTGCAGATTGTGTCCTCTGCCACTTAAACAGCGCATAAAATTCATTAGGAAGGGTTCTTTTAATGACAACTGTGGACAAAAGGAAGAATTACGGGAAGCAAAGCCTGACAATTGTTTGAATAAAGACGCCAAAAACTGTAAACAAATCTTACAAAATCAAGCTGATTCCTTCTTTGAGTGGACGCACAGCAAACAACTTGCAGATGTGAGCCCCACAGATACTGTTCCATTCACGATGTCGTCACATCATCCAGAGGTTTGCACATTACAGTGTCATCTGCAAATGTGAGTACTGCAGGTGAGGCTCTCTGGCAACTTGATGTCCTTCAAAGTACTTTGCAGATATTGTGTCACCTCTTCAAAAGGCTGTTAATAGCTTTGACTTCATCAGTGGACAGTGGGGACAGATTGTAGCCTCTCAGCTCCGGTTTTCCTGCAGACGAACAGAAAAACACACATCATGGTCACCTTTGGCGAAACTTCACACATGATATTTGATTATCATGAAGGACAAAACAGAAATGAGCAACTGAACTGTTTATAAATTCACATTGGATGTTGCTGTGACTGACGCCGCTTTACCAGACGAGTATATATTGAGATGTAATCGCTCCCTGTCAATTCTAAGTCTACAGCTATACGACTGAATGCAGATTGGACTCGGTTTCCACGACTGCTTCCAACAACCAAACCACTGGAAGACATTCAATTTGACAATGCATCAGCGCCAGCTGGAGCACAATTAGAAACAGCTCACTTCCAGTACGTGACATGAATGACTGGAGAGCAGCCATTCCTCCTATACAGAGACATTGCAGATGTGGTGTCAATATTTTTCCTACGAGCTTTCATGGATCCAGAGAGGAGTGGTAAAAGTTCAAAAGACCAAAAAAAAACACTGGTCCAAATGGCAGAAACATTCAGTCAATGATGAATCCAAAGCAAAAATCTCTAAGTCACTTCAGCAGAGACTCTGATGATACATTTAATATGTTAAACACTTAAATTCTAAGCATTTTACAACCTTATAAGAGTGGAGTCTACACCATCAGTATCAATGGAAGTCGAATGTATACACCGATCAGGCACAACATCATGACCACCTGACTAATATTGTGTTGGTCCCTCTTATGTGCTCAAAAATGCTCTGAACCATTGGGCATGGACAAGAGGACCTTTCAGGGTGTCCTATGGGGTCTGGAACCAGGACGTTGGCACTGGATCCTTTGGGTACTCTGGCTTGTGCAGTGGGGCCTCTGTCTATCAAACTTGTTCCACTGAATCCTGTTGATGCTTGATCAGAATGGGGTGTAGGAAGTTTGGAGGTCAAATCAACATATTGGACCATTGTCATGTTCCTCAACACATTCCTGATTGTTATGTGGTGGGATGCTTTTTCCTGTAGGGGTAGGCCAGTGACATTTGGGATTTCCATTTGCATGAGGGGGTGTGCTTGTTCATGGGAAAATGTTTATTTGGAGGTCTAAGTCTGATCAACATGGATGTCACAATCCAAGGTTTTCCATCAGAACACCACATAGTACCAATATTATCAATGTTATTCACTTCACCTGTCAGTGGTCATAATGTTGTGGCTGTTTTGGATGTAAAGGTCCTGAGACATTATGAATTGAATTTTAGTGTGTGGGACTTTTTTCTGCCAGGCAAAACCTTTGTAGTTCAAGACTTTCGTAGGCCTTTGTGCTTGGTGCTAAACTAGGGTGTAATATCACCAGATACGTAGTTAAATCCACTGAATTCCAGATATGAAGCAAAAATCTATCAACTGAATGTATTTCCACATAAACTCTTACGTTAGCAAACAGTGTGCTACCATACACAAACACACAGCATCATATTTTGACAGACTGAGCGGTATTGACAGTAGCCTGCTCACATCTTGACCAGCAGCCACCTCATGATATGAGCTACATTAGCCTTAACAAATTAGACTTGGTCAACATTGTGTGTAGAAAACTGCCCAAACAGATGTAGTCTTGCACTCCCAGATCTGCATTCGTGGAGTTTCAACACACTTGTAAAGACCATGGATATCATGTCAGTCTTGAGTTTCCAATGACTCCTATAACTCTGGATTTTCTGTAATGGTATCATTGAGACCCATGCATCACAAAAAAACAATCATGTGCTGTGGTTCTGTTATAGATGGACTACATCTCCTCTGGAAATATGACAAAATCTACATGTGTACAAGTGTGTGGAAACTGTTCTTCATGACTGTATCCTCACAGCACTCAGGAATGGTCTGGCTGCACCACACAATCATTCTGCTATGGGGTGAAAAATGCTCTAGCATGTATTCTTTCAAAACAATCAAAATAGTTCCAGGCAGTGCTGAGCCTAAAGCAGCAACTATGGTGCTGCAAAACAGTGTCACAGAAAGCGACCCACTCAACTGTAATACTAACAGAACACTGTTTGTACCTTGCATCTCATTGAGACGGTTGACTTTTGCTTTCAGGCCTTTGCGAAGGTCATTTATCTCCTTGTCCAGCTGCTCCTGGTCTGAAGATGAGAAACAAAAGATCATAAGGGTTTAAAATTATGTTGAAAACAAATCTATATTTTCCCCAGCTATAAAAATGTACTCAATGTATTAGGTTTGTTATTGTCGAAGTGTTTACCTTTCTGAATCATCTCTCTTGTCTTGGATTTGGGAAATTTGATGAACATGCTCCCAAAGCAAACCTTCACTTTCTCTGAAAATGTCAGCAGTGTTAAATCAATCAATCAGACTTTATTGATACAGAAATTTTCATGCAAATTAAATGTAACACAAAGTGCTTTACAGATGAAAGGAACAAAAATGCAAAATAAACAACCCCCAACATCATCACGTTATGAATGAAGGGAAAAAAACACGGGGATAAGGGAGAAACTGAGGAAATGCTGCTATAAATAATACATGCAATGAGGAAACACCAGATGAGATATAATGAAATAAAACAGGATACATACATAAATAAATAAAATATATAATATTAAAATATAGATTGATAGGTGAATGGCAAAAAAGAAGTCAAAATTCATGAATACGCAATAAGAAAAAACAAAAACAAAGTAATAAACAGTGCATTAAATAAACTAAAATGTGTGAGCGAATAAATAAAATTAGTTCTAAGAAGAGCAATAAATAAATAAATAAATAACATCTATCAAATCAATCAAAAGCCTGACTAAAAAGATAGGACTTGAGTTTGCCTTTATGTCATTACAATTACATTTAAATATACAAGCAATGATCCAACTACACACTTGACTCACATCAAGATACTGAGGTATCGATCCACAGTGATATTATGCAATCAGTGTGTTTTTTTTTTAAATAATAGTCCACAAAAAGTACAAAAACATTCACACTTCTAAGCTTCTCCCTTCTGTAGCAGTGTGAGCGGTCACTTACCTGAATCTGACATTTCATGTTTCAGTGCGTTCAGTGCCTCCCTGTTCCTGTTTCTCTTTGTGTCCAGGTCCACAATCTAAAAAATGAAGAGAGAACCTTCATTCTTGACATTACAAAGTAGGGAATGCTTAAAAATTAAAAGACTAACTCATCATAAGATGTTAATTAAATTGTCAATTAAAAGTCAGGTCTTTAATAATGGCCAGGCAACAAATAAAGGTCGGCCCTGAAATACAGTCCAGGAAAAAAACAAGAGTGGAAAAAGTCCTGCTGCTTGTCATATAATGTGCATGTTGATTAAGCATGATATGTTTTTTTTTTACCACTTTGATTTAAGAAATTCAAAAACATAATCACGCTGTTTTCAACACAATATTTTTCTGGATTGTTTATTTTAAATATCATGACTGCGAGATGGTGCTGGATTTACTAATCCAATTTGTTTTGTCGTCCTTCAGTTCAGTCCAGCTGTTGTTGCATATGGTCCACCTGCAAATGCTTCATTATAAAACCAAGTTTCTGTCCACTGAAATGTGTTTTTATGAGTTTGTATTAAAACAGTAGTGGATGAAAATAAGGCTTCATTCAGGGTAAAGAGAGTAATAGAAATAAAGGTCTCTAATACAAGCCTGCCTCAAATGAACACAGAGGAGCCTAAAACTGTGAGGCAACTCGTGAAGATTGTTCTATTTTGCATTTGTTTTGAATTCAAACTCATTAAGACTACTTTTAACCACCAGTCACTTCAGAGTCATTTCATGCGCTGTGGCTCCACACCGCTAAAATACTGATTTTTATAACCGCAACATGTCTCCCATGTAAAATGTTCACTTAGGAAGAAAGTAAGAAGCCACTGGAAGTCCTGATCTTACACACTAATTCATATCAGCTTATGTGCTGTCAACTGTTTTGTTTTGCACTGTCAATCACAGACACAAGGAGAGTTTCTTTCCTGAAGGGGGCGGGGACAGAAGAAGCTCAGTTGCATTTAAAGCTACAGAAACTTAAACAGCAGTTTAGAACAGGGCTAAAACCGAGAGGTTGAGCTGAAAATTTTAAAAACACATTCTGGGGACACTCGAGACTTTCATTCATTTGCTAATGAGAGGCACAATTTGGTACCATTAAATATTGACAGAAAACCCCTGGAAAAGAATTCCTCTAATGTCATTGTACAGTGTGAAATAATTCGTTCACAAACAGACAACATTTTTGAAACACAGTTTGAGATGTGCAAATCAGAAATATGAAAATCTACGAGAAAAATCATATATACAAGTTAGCAAGAACCACACAACTTCACTTGTTAGCATAGCTGCTAACTTTCGCCGTTAGTTACAGTACAGTTAGCAGCTAGCTACACATATCGTCCCTCCCAGATGTCCATGCTGTTACTGACCAGTTTTAGTTTCCAAGTCAGTATTTAGTTAAGAGAGAAACACAATAACCGAATAATATATTTAAGCTATAACAAGCTGACTGCTAGCAACGAGGACCACAACTTCACCAGTTAGCGTCGCTGCTAACTTTAGCCGTTAGTTACAGCTCAGTTAGCAGTTAGCTACACATGCTACTAACCGGTTATCGTTACCGAGTCAGTATTTAGTTACCTGCTGTTTCGTGGTGAGAACATCCTCCGCTGCCTCCTCAACTTCTGTCAAATACTCCAAAACACGCTGGGATTCAGCGTCCATAGCGGCTGTGTTGCTACAAAAATACGTCCGGTGTGAAACAACGACTGGGAACCGAAAGTACCTTCCGGAAAACCTCCGTCTTCTTCGGGTGTGATATTTAGAGCAGATTAGAAGCAGAGGCGCCATCTATAGGTCGTTAGTAGAACTGCACTCACACTGCACTGCATGTGGGGAAACTCAGTCACAGATGTCCCACATTAATTACTGATTTCAGTGTTTTGCATCACATTTGAAATCATGATTTCCTGATTAACCTGAGTCTGTATCTATGTCTCTGTATCCCCTTTGCAAAATCTCCTCAGGCTCAGTCTATATAAAGTTGCATGGGGACTGCAAGTGAACAGCAATATTCAAGTCCAGCCACAAAACTTAAAGTATATTAAGATGCATGCTCTGAGTCGGCTACTTAAAGATCTTTTTTTTGTTTGTTGGCTGGTTTTGGAGTTGTTCCTGTGAAGCTTTAGATTAATTTTGTAGTTCTTATCTCACAGTTGAGTCGTCTCACAAGATGCAGTCGGTTTTTCCTTCCTGGATTTCTCCTGATATCTCTAACTTCCTGTCAGGTCTTGCTGCAAAGTAACTTCAGCTTCAGTTGTTTTCTTGATCCTGGCAGTGAATGACTCATTTCCTTGAGTTTTACTTGTTAAAAATGCCATTTAAAGAGAAATAGCCTATATCTTATGAGGTTAATCTGAAGAATTACACCTCTCAGTTACAACTGTTTGGTTTCCTTTAATAACTGTTCAGATGATGTTATTGGACAGACCCAGTGGAGTGAGCTACTGCATCTACATCACTAGTAAACCTGCAGTGGTTAAAAATCATTCATACAAATATATACATGGCGTGTTGTGCTGACAAAAGGCTTACTGGGTTCATTTAAATAAAAACAAACAAAAGACTTCATATATAATTATTCACAGGCTCTTTTACATACGATCGATCCTGTAAACATCCACCATAGCTTATGTGAGTGAAATCACAGCATTGGAGCAAACACTGAATAAATTAGGCCAATAAAGTTTTATATAATATTAATACATGAACAATCTTGCTATACTTGTTGTCGACCCGTACTAGTGAGGAAGAAATACTCAAAATATACATTCATAATCAAGATCTTGAAGGTGGTGACTGTAGCTGTGGCATTAGATTTCATGTATAGTTCTGTGTTTGCTGCTATGTAACAAATTCGACCTGCTTCGTCCTGCTTGGCCTCCGTATTTGAGAATATTTGGACCCAGGTAAATTGTCCATTATTGCTGTGACAGCGTCTGGTTTTATTTCTCGTCCCTTAAACTCGGCTGCTCTTCTCCGTTCAGATCCTCTTCTGCTCTCAGAGCCGCTCCGTCTTTTCTCTGATCCGCTGTGTTGCCTTTCCCCTCCACCTCTCCTCTGCTCTGAGCCGCTCCTCCTCCTGAACCCACCCGTCCGGTAGTCCGACACGTCCCCCTTAACCTCAGTGGAGTCCCTGGCAGTGGAGTGAGGCCTGCTGGTAGCACCTTGGACGGGGTTGCGGATGTTTCCTGAAGCTTGCATCCTCCTCAGATGGCTGTTGGTCCTCACGGGGCTGCTGAACCTCTGAGCTCTGCAGCCTCTTTCTGAAGAGTGAACCCGACTCTCGCTGTAGCTCCTCTTGGGGAGCGACACCGGCAACCTGGTTCGCTCCAGCATCGGACTCAGTCTGATCTGACAGTTGTGGCCGTGAGCTGAGCGGCTGCACGGCGTGATGCAGCTGGAGAGGCGGATCCGGCAGAGGGTGCAGGCGCAGCCGGACAGCAGGGCGGAGTGATTGGCCATCGAGGAGAGGAAGGTGAGGGGGAAGGCACGCTGACACTGGAGGATGCACTTTGGAGAGCTGAGGCGTGACGAGGTAGCAGCCGGTGACCTCCGACAGGTGGGTATAACTTCTGACACCGCCAACTTCCCGCTCTCCTCCTGGACAGTCTGGATCTGGGACCACTCCAGCTGCAGCAGCCTCTCCAGGTACCTTTCCAAAGGGCCCACAGGCCTCGGCCGGGGAGCCCCTCGGCCTTCCATGTTATAGAAAACAGCCAGCTGACTGAGGCTCCACGAATTAAACGGTGGAGGGAGGAAATCAGGGAAGTCAGACCCACCAGAGCTCCGTCCTCGGGCTCTGTGGCTGTGAGACGAGCAGTGTTCGGCCTCGATGACCTCCGGCCTGAGCTCAAGCTGTGGAGGAACTCGGCTGCAGGGAGACACTGGGAGTCTTTCTGACTCTGACAGGTCAGTGTCACTGTCCTCGTCTCCTTGGCCCCTCAGACCTCCCACCTCCAGCTCTGGTGAGTGTCTCTCCAGCAGATCAGAGCTTGAACTGGACAGGCGGTGGCAGGAAGAGGCTGCAGTCTGTCTGCTGCCTCTGAATCCTGTGTGTTTGTGTTCCCTGTGGCTGCAGCGCCGAGCTGGAAGCTGCACCTTCGACTCCATCCTGTCCTCTGCAGGAGACACTGAATGAGACCTGGTCTCTGAGGTTCCCTGAGCCCTGCGGGGAAAAGTATATGTTAATATTTTAGCACCGAGGCAGCCCAGAATAACAGTGAATCTGTGCAGTGATGTCACCTGTTTTGAGGAGTATTGCGTTTGGTCGAGGAGGTGTTCGACTTGTGCTTTCTTCTTTGCTGCAGCCTCTGTGATGACAGACAGACACACCACTACATTACATGTTCTACTGATCACCAACAGATGGTCATGCTTTGAACACGCTTCAAACTAAGGCTGAAACTAGTAATTAGTTTAACCTAATGACATTTCACCTCACCATATAATATTTATACACTGTGATGCCATAGAAATGTCGGTATTTGTAAAAAAGTGACTGAACACTGACTAGTTGCATTTGGTGGCGTTAGCCTTAGCTAAAGCTAATTAACCCACTTTTTCCTGTTTTTTGTGTTTAAAAAGTCTTTTAATGTTCCAGCATGTTTCTCCCTGAGTGCTTTAGCTTAAAACAAAGTATTTGAACCATGTTTAGCACAAAAGCACTGACAGACATTCATATTCCACCTTAAACAGCATAAAATGATGGGTTTGGAACTCACACTTCTCCTACATGGTTTGACAAAGAGCCTTAAAACATTGAACCCTTTTTTCTCTACCTCACTGTTTCTGTAGTTACTGCTACTGCTGTGAATGCAGTTTGAAGTTAGAGATCCAACAGACATTCTGTTAAAAATCTTTAAGAAAAAATATTATCGATAAATACAGAAAGTAATAATGTAAATGTAAAGCATGAAAGCTACTGAAACAAAATTAACATTTATGAAGAAAAGACTATGTACTATTGGTCATGATGACTGGTTTCTGGTTTATTATTTATGTAAATTAACAAAATGACAATTCAAAATTAAATTAATTTACAATATGGTTTGATGCAAATGGACGGAACACAAGCAGATAAAAAATCTTCACAGTTTGGCCACAAGTGCAGCTTTTAAATAAAAAACACCACAAATATAGAAATCACAACCAGCTACTGAGAGCACAACCAAATCAAATACAGCTTATCTTTTTGTCTATTGTTGTATTTCGAAGCATTTTTCTTAATACTTATAGAATTGGAGAAGATTTGTTCTCTTCTGGTTGTGTTGTTTTGGCAGTGTTGCAGTGGATGAACCTCTTAAGGCCATCACAGAATTCTCAACCAGATCACCCCATAGGTTAAAAAACAGTCTGTCAGATGGTCTCTGACTTAATGTTTCAGTGATCACTGTCTAGCCTCCTGGAGGTGTTGAGGGACCAACTAGACGAAACACCGTTGAAGGGAGGTTCCCACCTGATGACCCCAAAGACCTGGTATCAATCACCGCTCACTGGTTCACATAGGGAAAGCTGCAAGGGTGGTGTTAAGCTGAGGAGTTCTTTACTGAGTCTGCTGTTCAGGAGCAAAGGTTTCCTGTGTTTACTTTCAACTGATGTGAAGTCTTGCTGATGTATTTATGCTGATAAACCACCATCAACTGTCCTGTTACACATCCTACTTTCACAGCTCCCTGCATTTGCAGTCGTCTGAAAATAGTGACTCTAGTCTTGTTTTGTCTGCTGGAAAACTAAAAATAGAATAGAAATACTTTATTGATCCTCAAGGAGAAAGTCTGTTGTTACAGTAGCAAGCAGGAAGAGTAAAGTGACCATCAGCACAAATACAAATAAATGAGCTGGAAAAAACCTGGTAAAGTAAGGTAAAACAAAATAAAGAAAGAAAGAAAGAAAGAAAGAAAGAAAAATACACTAAAAGTACAAAATCATTTAGTTGGCAGTGATTTTCTGGTCATATGTCATATCAACTCATTCAAAGCTGTGGATTATTAATATTTTCTACATTTTAAAAGTATCAATTTCTTCATATATAGAAGACCCTGTGCAAAATTAGTATTTTTGTACTTGTGGGCAAATCTGTGCAATATTAATTCTTCTTTATCAGCATTTCTACTCATGAGAGATGCTGTGCAATACCACTGATAGGTGCTCTATTGTTATTTCCACATCCAGAGCAGTAAACTAGTACTTATATCTATATATTTGATTTTTTTTCCTGTTTCCTTTTTATTCCTATTTCATAAATGTTTGCACTACCCCCTTTGCTGCTGAAAATGAGGAAACACTGCATGAATAATAAATGAATTATCGTAGCTTATTTATTTTTTTTGCTATAATATATAAAATTGAGAAAGCAATAAATCTTTACAAAAACTGTATGCTTTTTAAAAATATTAATTTATGTTTAATTTTATTTTTTGAAGCAAGTTTGCAATTATTATTATTATTTTTCTGCCTGATTATTATTATCATTGTTATGATTATGTCCGTCAGTCGACACTTACTTTCTCATTGTTATTGTCCTGACTGGGCGGCGGGCACTGAGGCTGCAGGCTTCTCCTTTGTGACTGCCGCCTTCCCATTTTGTTGCTTCAGAGAAAAACACAGAAAAACGCAGTTAATGCGGGCAGCAGTGCGTAAAAGGCGCATACGGAACACGGGAGCAGCGACAGACGCGGCGCTCCGCGGGGCGAACATGGCGGAGCTCTTTGTAACGTTTCCACATCACTCAGCTTCAACCAGCGTCTCCACCGAGGCGACGGCAGCTGAACGCACCGACACGCACCGTCCGTCTGCACCGATTATTACCGCCTCGGGACAATAATGCAAACGTGACGCTACCTGGACACATTGGGCCTGTTGTTGCTCCACGCAGCCTTCTTCTTCCACTCCCTCTCCCTGATGGAGACCCTCTCCTGCAGAATGGTGCCCATCCCAGTTTAAAGCGGCACCAATGAAATTGGGCGAGTGGGCTGTTCACGGGAGACGTGGAGCTTCGATCACAATGAGTGGAGACCCCAAATCCACCAGATGCATCCTCTTTCTCTGAAGTAGTGGGTTTATGCGTGATGAGCAATTCAGTTGGCGTCCAGCAGAGCGCAGCAGCACCTGTTCACCTCACTGGGATGGTTCAGAGGCATGTATGCATATAGACTCGGCCACTTTATTAGGTACAGCTGTCTGATGCAGCAACTCAATGCATTTAGTCATAGAGACGTGGTCAAGACAACCTGCTGAAGGTCAAACTGAGCATCAGAATGGAGAAGAAAGGTGTGTTAAGTTGGTGCCAGATGGAAACTGCTCATCTACTGGGATTTTCACCCTCAACCATCTCCAGGGTTTACAGAGAATGATCCGAAAAAGAGAGAATAGCCAGAGGAGCAGCAGTTCTCTGCGCGAAAATGTCTTGTTGATGCCAGAGGTTAGAGGCCAGACTGGTTCAAGATGATTTGAAAGGCAGCAGTAACTTAAATAACCACTTTTTACAACCAAGATATGCAGAAGACCATCTCTGAACTTGAAGCAGATGTACAGCAGCAGGAGACTTAGACTACATTTTGCACCAGAATTGGACAATAGATTATTGGATAAACATTCAGATGGTCCGAATTTGGTGTAAACAACATGAAAACATGAATCCATCCTGCCTTCTACCAATGGTTCAAGCTGGTGGTGGTGGTGGTGTCATGGTGTCGGGGATACTTTCTTGACACACCTTGGGCTCCTTAGTACCAAGTGGGCATCATTTAAATACCACACCCTACCTGAGTATTGTTGCTGACCATGTCCATCCCTTTATGACCACAGTGGACCCATCTTATCTTCAGCAGGATAATGCACCATGTCACAAAGCTCAAATCATCTCAAACTGATTTCTTGAACATGACAATGAGTTCTCTGGACTCCAACGGCCTCCACAGTCACCAGATCTCAATCCAGTAGAGCCCCTTTGGGATGTGGTGGAACGGGAGATTGGCATCATGGATGTCATCAACTGCGTGATGCCATCATATGGACCAAAATCTCTGAGGAATGTTTCCAACACCTTGTTGACAGTATGCCACAAAGAATTGAGGCAGTTCTGAAGGTAAAAAGGGGGTCCAGCCTAGTACTAGCAAGGTGTACCTGATAAAGTGGCCAGTAAGGATATATATATAGGATCTAGTGAGAGTTTGGAAATCAAAGGGATAAACAACAGCCTTACTTCTTGTTGCATATCCAGCTAACTATTATGTTCCCTTAATATCGAACATAATATATCCTTTTTGTCTCATATTGTCTTTTAAAACAGTTTAAAGTAAGACAACTTGTGAAAATAAGCCCACTCCCTTAGCACATCAGATCGGATCTGTCAACCATCCTTACACCAGTGATCCAACATTCACATTCACTTCACACCTCGTCTGGCCATCTGTTAAGAAGTGAGAGGATTCATTGCAATTCTCTTACTCAACTTATTGTGTCACTTTTCATGTAACACTGTAAACCTCAGAGAGATAATGAGAAAATGTGCATCACTACCTCTGTTTTTAACTGATAAACTTTTTTGGGTGCAATTTCCCTGTCAGCTGCACTCAAAGTGTCATTTTAAAGAATCTTGTTGCAAATAAAAGAGCTTAAAGCTGCTGTATGATGCAAATCACTGTAATTCTACGGACTGAAATCTCTCTACTGTCATTCCAGCATCCTGTTTGCTTTACCGTCAGTTTAACCAGTTCAACTTACTGTTACAAAAGAAGGACAAAGATGGAAATGTACCTTTCTTTGGGGCCGTTTTCAGTCCTCTTATGCTTATTGTACACCACTCACATTAAAATAGGTTTACCTTGTGCACAAAACATCGCAGCATCCCAACAGTGTCTCTGCTGCTTGATCAAGACTCCACATTTATGTTTAGTCTTGCTGACATTCTTGAAAAGAAATGCGTTCTGTAGACAATCATGTTCAAATCTTCCAAACGAGATGATGAAAAAGTAAAGTTTTGACACCGTAGCTTTTAAAACACACCATTAAAAATACATTGAACACAGCAGGAATAAGGAGGTCTCCAGCAGTGGGGTTGCTCAGCAGTTTTCATTTATAACCACAAATTGATATTGGAAATGTTACATTTCTTAAGACTTTTCTGACCTAATGTAAGTCATATTAGAAATTTTAAAATCCTGTCTTGTAACTAAATCACAGTCGAGTCGCCTGGCTGCCTAGAAACATTCTTCATTTGCATAGCTGAGGACAGTATTTACTTACAACATGGCTCATGGCTCAGTTTCTGAGGATTGAACAGGGACGTGTTTGACAAATTTAAAATGCTAATGTGATCGGTTAGCATGTTAAGGCACGTACAGTGTTACAGTCTCCGTCTGAATGAAGTGCATCCACACACATCACTGCCTTCTGACTTGCAGCTTTAATACTCGATGGTCACTGCCTTCGTCTTCAGGTATTCATTGAGAGCCTCTTGTCCTGTTAGAATGACACAGACACTGACAGTTAATGTGAAGTCACCACAGGCCAAGATCTGTAGACTATTGTCTCAATTAACCACTTGATTTTTGTTGGTGTATAAAAGAAACAGAAAATAATGTCAATCATTGGATAAAACTATGCAGTTTTTCTTACCCAGGTCTTTGCCAAATCCAGACTGCTTGAAGCCTCCGAAAGGTGAGGCCACATCGGTCTTGTTGTAGGTGTTGACAAAAACAGTGCCGGCGTTGAGCCTTTCGCTGACGTACAGGGCTTTGCTGATGTCCCGTGTGAAAACGCCTGACGCCAGGCCGTACTCTGTAGCATTGGCCCTCCTCAGTACATCATCCACCTCGCTGAAGGCAAGGAGATGGGGAGGAGGCAGAACCAGCATAAGAGACACAAGATTAGTCTTATGGTTTGGTAAATGAGGAAGGTAAGGCAGTCTTGCATTATCACTTACCCACTCTTGAACTTGGAAATGATCATTACGGGGCCAAATGACTCCTCTATGGCAATGTACATGTGGTCCTGCACATCAGTAAAGACCGTGGGCTCAAAGAAGAAACCTGGAAGCAGAAGTATAACAAGACAGCACATTATTAGGCCGATAATAATAACAGATATGGACTCTACACCACACTGACGGATGCATGTCTTCAAGCATCTGCTGCCTCACCTGGTCTCTGAACCTGTTTACCACCACAGACCAGCGTGGCTCCCTCCTTGACACCAGTCTGACAATACTCCACCAGTTTGTCCAGGTGGGCTTTGTGGTTCTGAGGTCCATGGTCTGTGGAGCGGTCCAGAGGATCGCCAATCTTCATCTTCTTGACTTCCTCGACCTGAGATAAAACACAGTCCAGAACGTATTAAAAGGGGCTTTTTGCTTTTTGGAGGTCTGGTATTGACGAACATGAACAGAGTGAGACAAAAAAGAAAAAGACACATACCACTTTTTTAACAAACTGGTCATGAATGGAGTCCTCCACAAACAGTCTTCCAGCTGCAATGCAGTTCTCTCCCTTGTTGAAGAATACTGAGCTCATGCCCTGAAAAATACAGACAAGACACAGTGGTTTCACTTCCACAGCTATCTAGATGTATAAAAATGATTCAAACCCCTGGTTAAATGTACACACCATGCGCACAGCCTTGTCCATGTCGCAGTCACTGAAGATGATGAGTGGGGACTTTCCTCCGAGCTCCAGAGAGACTTTCTTCACGTTACTGACTGCACAGCTTCAGATGAAGGAGAACACACATGCACAAACATGAGCAGCAATGTTAAGTTTGGTTCAAATAGCATGTTGTAATGGTGCTTCACGTCTCACCTCTTCATGATGTGTTTACCGATTTCAGTGGAACCCGTGAAACCCAGTTTACGGACGTCAGGATGGTCGGACAGACGCTGACCCACGAGAGCACCTGAAGGAAAAGAAAGACTTTCAAAGCAACTCATGGGGCTTCATTAGTTAACCTCATGCTCATGTCATGAATTCACTGTTGGGCTGGGCTGGATGTGCGTGTTCCTACCTGAACCAGGCAGGATGTTAACCACTCCTTTGGGAAGTCCTGCTCTTGCTGCCAACTCAGCAAACTTCAGTGCTGTCAGTGGAGTCACCTGGAAACAAAAAGAAAAAATAACTTATAGATGACTTAATGACTTTCATGTTTTATGGTTAGTGTCTGTCAAATGCGAGTCTGACCTGTGCAGGTTTGAGGACAACTGTGTTTCCAGCTGCCAGACAAGCGGCTGTCTTCCAGGCCAGCATCATCAGAGGATAGTTCCAAGGAATCACAATGGCACACACTCTGATGAGGAGGAAAATGGGGGATTTTTAGGTGATGACACAAATGTCTGTTTGTAACTGTCATATAACAAGGAAAAAAGTCTAGAAGTCTACAGACATGCTAATGGATTTGTGAGGGTGTACTTGGGCATTGCACTACTTTGAGCTAAATGCTAATATCAGCATGCTAACATGCTCACGATGACAATGCCGGCATGCTGACTAATGATGGGAAAGATTCTTAAATGTTCACGTCATTGGACAGCTTAAGATGTTGCTGCCAATGTGTGAAAAATGGGATTGTCGGCTATTATACAGGAGTCACACTCGAACAAAGTGCAATCACGTTGACTACCTCAACTAGGTACCTTTAGCAGCCATCCACAAGCTTCCGGCAAGTTTCCAGTCATATCTTTGACCACTTCTCTTAACATAATTGTGTAGGTCGACCAAATTTGTTGGCTTTCTGACACAGACTTGTTTTCTTTAGCACAGTCCACAGGTTCTTGATGGGGTTTAAGTCACGACTTTGGGGAGGCCCGTTTAAACCTTAATTCTTGCCTCATTTAGCCATTTCTTTACCACTTCTGTCTTGTTAGAAAACCCATTTGTGTCCAAGACCCAACCTTCTGGCTGATGATTTTAGGTTTTCCTGAAGAATGTGGAGGTAATCCTCCTTCTTCATTATTCCATTTACTTTCTGTAAAGCACCCGTTCAACTGGCACCAGAAAAACCCCAGAGCATAATACTGCCACCACCATGCTTGAGTGTAGGTATTGTGTTCTGGAGTTAAAGGCCTTATCTTCTTTCCCTCAAACATATTTTTGCTCCTTGTGGCCAACAAAAAGCATACAGTCATTGTAAAAGGAGTGGTTGTAAAACAGTAAATACATTTTTATGAAGCATCACAAACCTGTGAAGTTATCTGAATTTGATCCATTCGGACTTTTGAAAAGTCCAGACAAGCTGTGTGATTATTTTATTTGAGCCCATTCATGTGTACAGGAAGCCAACACTAATCTAGTCCCACATGCTCTGAACAGGCTTGACTGAGAAGGACATAAATATGCTTTGTGGGCCCAAAATTGTAAAAGCGCATGGAACATGCAGATACCTTATTATTAAACTCGGCAACTTTCATTTGAACGAATGAGGCAGCATCTTGTAATCCTGTACCCGGTGCTTCTTATTACATCAGTGGTCCTGCAGGTATGTGATCATGAACCAAAGGAGTAATCCAACCAGTTCTTGCTGAGATACTGTATTTCAAAATATTTCAAAAATGGCCATTGTTTCCGGTTCCCTCAGTCGTGCTTTCATGCTCACGTGTCAAACATGTTTAAAATCTACCCCTTCATTACTTACCCGATTGGTTCCTTCTTGGTGAAAGTCAGGTTACGGTTGGGCCTGGCCTGGTTGATGGGGATGGTGCTGCCCTGTACAAGATGGACATCATATCATTTACATATCTGTAACTGTCATGCATCAAACTCTAATCCTAGACTTTTAAATCAGCTGTCCTACCTGAATCTTGTCACACCAGCCAGCAAAGTATCGGAAGGTCTGGATGGACATGCCCACATGAGTCTTGAGGGCCAGAGTGTAAACAGCTCCAGAGTCAATAGATTCAATGGTGGCCAGCTCCTCTTGGTGCTGCTCCATCAGATCAGCCAGCCTAGCGACAGATGAAGCACAAGTTAATTTAGTTTGGCTCCAATCTTCTTTTTCGTGGCACACCTTCAACGCAAGTCAGATAAGTACAATCTCTTTCTGATCGTAGAATGCAGCACTTTGACACCAACAGGTCTTCGGGTTCCTGGATACTTCTTTTTGCATCAAATGGTCTGCTTTTGGGCCAGATTTGCTGGGACAGCTAGTCCTGGTCAATTTGGCAGCTGTTTGAAGTCTGTTCTAATTGTAGACTATTTCCTCACAGCTGAATGATCAATTTCCCATTTTTGGATGTCTTTTAAATCCCTTGTTGGACTCATAAACATCAAAAACCTTTATTTCTGAGGGCCTTAAAGAGCTCTTTGGATCTTGGCATGATGGCACCACGCGCTTCAACTGCAAAGAGAACGCCATGTCATCTTATTACACATCATTCCAGAGCAGTACTGGTAGAAAACATCTTCATTAAGAATAGATAAGTAAAATATCTCAGGTCTCAGTGCTGGATCTTTCTACAGGGTCCATGTAAATTATGTATGAAATACTGACACAGTGAACTTGGGAATGGTAGGCCCCCTAGGGAAGTTTTTACAATGACCAGTGGGCAAAACAGTCTTGGCCATGGTCCTAAATTCATGTATAGACAGAAGCTGTAACAGCAGGTATGCATCATGCTTTTATGATGTTCTGTGGTGACGCTATAATATTTCTTGAAGATGCCAAATAAACCACACTTTGAGTCACCGGGCTGCATTCTAAAGCATCCTGTTAACCGACACTAAAAGCACACACCGGATGCTGTGTGTCGCTTGCTGCCAGGGTGTGTTTGTGCACTGACTTGTAGATGAGTCTGCCTCTGTCTCTTGGGTTCATCTTGCCCCACTCTCCCTCCTCAAAAGCCTCCTTAGCAGCAGCCACCGCCTTGTTCACATCACTTATCTGGGCCAGAGACACGTCACAGATGGCCTGCAGGAACAGACAGATACAGGACGTATAAATGCTACGGGTTTAGTTATGCAGCGTTACACTGACATGCTGGATTGGGATGGTAGACCTCAACCGTGGAGGATGTGTGACCTCCTCAGCTGAAATAATTGGCTTTGAGAATGAAACCTCCCAGCGGTTTTGTGGCCAAAACTTGAAAAGACAGAGGACTAAGTTCTGTTTTTAAATCACACTATTTAAAATGTCTACCAATCCCTATGTTTCTGTTTCGTGGTCTGTCAGACTGGAGCAGATGAGACCATAACTCCACTATATCTTTACATATTAATGCTACATTTATGTTTAAATCTCGCAATTTACACCTTTGCCCCGTTTTTTAAACAATCTTTATTAACCAACGTGGCACATCTCAGACATTTTAATACATTTATATCAATGTATAGTTTAACCTCTCTGTTCATTTATTAAGAAAATAACAGATTTTAAACTTACAAATGTACGTTTGTGTGAAGTCTTTTTAAGGAATTTGTTATTGGAGTGTATTGGGATGGCCTTTTAATGTTTTTTTTCTTCTGCAGCTGATCAATTATAGACTTAAAAAAACTAGCAGCAACTTATAAAATAAAATTATAACGCAGTTGAGTGTTTACTAAATTCTTTACCAATACATATAAAGTAATTCATATTTTATTACTTTTCTTCTGCACAATGATCCCTTACTGAATAATAAATGTATAATTATCCTGGTCATGTGGTTGAATATCTTAAATTAGCTGTAGTTCAACCATTGCTCAAAAAGCCATTTCCATTTAAATACATTCAGCCCAATAACCTAAGACCCCAGGTAGAAACATACCTGTGAAAAATGTGTTTTTTCATGACTGCACTCGTTATAGTTTAATTTATCCTTTATAAATCCCCTTGGGGAAACTCCTCTCTGCATTTTGGCCCATCCTAGTTAGGATGAGTGGGCTGCCACGGTGCGGCGCCCAGGAAGCAGTCAGGGGTTAAGGGCCTTGCTAAGGGGCCCACAGTGGTCGCAGTGGGGGATCGATCCTCTGACCTTCCGATCAGCAGCCCAGGGCTTAACCTGCTGCACCACCACTGCATGTACAGCTTTATTATTTCATTGGATTTACATGTTAGTACACTTATGTTTGAACTTCACTGATTTTTTCTGTATTATCTATACTATTGTCCCTTATGTCTATTTTATTTAACATTATGTGCCATATAAACTAAAGGACACAGAGTTTACATTATAGGCATGAAGTCTAGAGAAGAGTCTGTTTAGCCTTTTTATGATTCCCTTCTTCACTGTCTTTTCCTCTCTCACCGTTCCATCATTAGGGTTGATGGTCTTGTAGGTTTTTCCTCCCTCTGCATCCAAAAAATCTCCGTTGATGAACAGCTGATGGGGCATCTTTATGGTCATGTTGTTGATGTCCTTCTCCACCTGAGGAGTTAAGCGGTGCATGAGAAAAACAGTCAACATGCTGTAGTCTTAACTATGCTTGATCAGAAACAAATACTTCACACGCAGCTGCGTACATAGTCGACCACCAGCTCCTCCTCATCGTCCTCCCCTCTGAGCTTCCTGACGCACATCTGGATGAAATCCTGGAAGGTGGTGTTCATGTAGACGTCCTCGTTCTGCAGCTGGCAGCTGCTGGCCCGAAGCTTCACCTCCTCCACCAGCCTGAAGGCAACGATGGGGGAAGAAGGAGGAGTATTTGATGTTTTTTACATTCTGAAACACTCCTCTAGTAACGTGTAAGCAGCTCTTTACTGATGCAACTGGTTGAGGTGGATTTTATACAGGTCTTGAACTTATCTCCCCCGATTATTTTCTCAATTAACAAATTGGTTTATAAATATGCAGAAAACCGTCAGAAATGTACGTCACCTTCAAATGATTACAAATAAATTCAAATAAATGAAAGAAATCAAGAAAAGCATCATCACATGTGTCAAGCTGTTACCATGGAATGTCTTTTGCATAAAAAATAACTGAAACATTGATCAAAAACTGGCTGCCAACTAATTTAATATTGTATTAATTGACTAATGGTGTCAGTTCTTGTTGTACTTCCTGTTATGTCATTATACTAACATCCATATCTTATCTAACTTATCATATGTTCTGTGTGCAAAATCCTCATCTGTAAGTTACCTAGAGACTGCTGTGGAGTCGAGTATAAAGTACTATAGTCCACCTCTTAATTGTAGTATAAAGTACCTGAAATGTGCACTTAGGTGTGTCTTGTAGTGTTTGTAGATAAATAAAGTGGATATGGAGATGTGGAATCTGCTGTAGAGGGTCTTCTAAGAGAGTTTTAATGTTATTTTTCTGTTTTTACCTGGAACTGTATGTTAAATAAAAGAGGAAAGTAGCTTTATCTACCTGACCACATCCATGGAAGCAGCACCAGATTTAAAGAAATCTGTGGAGTCTTCAATCTGACTGACGTTACTCAGAATGCTCTGCCACACTGCCTGGAGGACACAGCATCAAAGATCAGCATCAAGACTTCCTGCTTAATATTTAGTTTTCATTTTTCTCTTGAATCAGTCCCTACCCTCATCTGCTCAGCGAAGGTCTTCTCCTCCTCAGTGAGCTCCACGGCAGCGCTGCTCCCGGATTTGAAGTACTGAGCTGCAGCGATCATCTTCCCGTCCTCAAACTGCAGATTCTTCACCATCAGCTGCAGAGAAAAGAGAAAATGAGAAACCAGTTTCACACAAAAATACGATTAAAAACAAGATAATGCTGTAGTTTAAGGCAGTGCATGGACCACATCTCCTGCAGGAAAAGTCAAGTCATCAAGTCATCTAACATTACAGTCCAAAGAATTTCTGTCGGTTGCAACCAGCTACGCTAAAAGAGGGCTGTCTGAAAACTTAAACGTTAGGCTGACTTACCTTTGGCCTCCCTGTATACACTTATACAGCTGTTTCAGCAAGCATTCAGACGCTTTCACTTATTTATAAAACATTCAGTTTGGGGGGTTTGTTCATTCATTTATTCAGTTTCATGAGCAAAAAACTGGCAGCAACAGAGTGCCTGAAGTTCTGCTCGTCTTGTCCGTTGAACAACATTCACTGTGCATCACCTGCTAATGCCAACCCCTGAAGTGAAGCATGGTGGTGGCAGCATCATGCCATGAGGGTGTTTCTCACCCGCAGAGACAGGGAGACTGGTCAGAACCGACGAGAGAATGAATGGAGACAAATACACATAAACCCATGAAGAAATCCTGCTCTGTATCTGCCTCTGGACTTATCCTTGTGTTGCCTTTCTAAAACTGTTCAAACCCTAGAGACGATAGCATATGATTATTATGACGACCGACGTGTGCCGAGTACACAATTTGTCCAAATGCAACTCTTAATAACCACAAGGAAAGTAGTATTTTAGGTGCAATAAAGATTTTAAATGATAACTTGTTAGCTAGAGAGTGCTATTTGAGTGAAATGAACCCTTCAAATTAAAAGTACTTGGACAGAAAGTAATATTTTGTCTTGACTATAAATCCATAACTTGTTAGAAAGTACTGTTTGGGTGGAATAAACCTTTAAAACTGTGAGAACTTGGGCATCAAGTAGTTGTTTTGTGTAGTATTTTGGGTGGAATCAGCCTTTAAAACCATGAGTGATGCACTCTGGAGATCAGTTATATCAGTAGGTGGCGCTGTGTCGAAATAAAGGGTCCAAGATGTGCGGTCCTGAAAGTTCATCCTCCGGTTCTGCAGATACACACCAATAAATCAAATCCAACCCAGCGACCAGGAAGTAACAAACTCCTGCAGCAGCAAGCAGCGTGTGACGTCACGGCCGCTCCGTCCATCTTCCCCATACATTCAGTCCGATCATTCTAAACACGGTCAGAGGAAGCAGGCAGGATGGCCACAGCCACACTGCAGTCCTTCAACGTGTTCCTCACGGAGAGGCTCACCGCCGCCGCCGTGGACATCTACGGCTTCGTGGAGCGGACGGTGTCGGAGTACCAGGAGGATCTGTACCGAGCCCAGCTGGAGAACCAGAGGCTGCAGAGGCTGCTGGACCTGGTCTACAAGCCGCACATCAGGCTGCACAGGGCAGGTAGGCTGCTCGGGGAATGCACGTACCGTTTAACCCAACCAAAGCTGGTCGTGAAGAGGTTTGTGTTTGTTTGCTCCATTCATCCAGCTGCGTTAGCAAAACACGTTAGCTGCTGCTGGGAGGATGCACCTGATCGAAAAGCTGCAGTTTTTTGCACCAGTAAATGCAGTTTGTGCAAATCAAGCCAGGTGTTGTGCTAAAAAACTGATTATCTTCTACACATCTGCATCTGGATCCAACAGTCTGAACATGCAAATACACTTTATATGACTTTGTGTCTTCTGTCTTTGTGGAACTTTCCTTATAATTGAATATTTGTGACCTTGTTACATGTTGTATATATTGTAAATTTCTAAATTTCCATATTGCTAAACATTACTTCAGATTGCTTATTTTTATTTTATTTTACTTTTTTGTAATGTGTAGTAGATAGTACCTATTCTATTTTATTATTTTTTTTATATTATACTATTGTTATTATTATTATTATTATTATTATTGTTATTATTATTATTATTTTTATCTTTTTTATCTTTATTATTATTTTTACCTTTATACTGATTACTTAATAACTTTATTTTGTATCTTACTTGTGCTGTCCTTTTCCTCTTATCACTGTCCTGAGCTACTGTGACAACAAAATTTCCCTTGTGGATGAATAAAGTCTGTCTAAGTCTAAGTCTAAGTCTAAGAAATGTGCAGTTTGCAGCATAATCACACCTGATTTTTAACATTATGCAAGAGCTGCAACCATTCATTTATCAGTTTTTAGCTTTTAAATGAACTGCCAACTTTGCTGATAATCGATTTATTAGCTTTGAGTAATTTTCATGGGAAAAAAAATCTCAATTTTCTGGCCGATTTACTTCTTCATTACAAGAAATTAATTAGTAATTTGATAAACTCTTCTCTCTGTGCTGTGTTGGATGCATGACAGCAAATTATTGGGTTAGTGAGGTATGTTGAGCCTAAAGTCCGAGTTTTTAATGCCTCTTATTTAACCTGCCAGATCACCATGGTAACTGATGCTGCACAGCTGATGTGAGGGAGGTTGGGATTTAAATCGACTGTAAATCTTTTCCTGATGATTCTTTGCTAGCGATACAGATTCCCTTAACAACTAAAGCTGTAGTAGTATAGTAGTGTCTTAGCAGTTGGCATTTAGCAGTTAGCATTAGCATTATAGGCAAATCAGCATGTATAGTCTCCTTGTGGGTGAGGAGGTTGTGGCTAGTATATTTTAAGCACTTAGTGGTTAGCATTAACATGTAGCATTTGCACTAGCTAAATGGTAGCATCGGCACTGGTCACTACCTGGAGCATCTCCTAGACGGGCTTGGGTCAGTTGAACGTGGCAGTGCTGTTTGAATTGGCAGTTAGCATTAGCATTTAACAGCTAGCTAAATTGAAGCATTGGCACTCGTCACTACCTGGAGAATCTCCTAAATTGGCCTGGGTCAGTTGAACGTAGCAGTGCTGGTTGAATTAGCATTTAACAGCTAGCTAAATGGTAGCATCGGCACTGGTCACTACCTGGGGCATCTCCTAAATGGGCCACGGCCAGTTGAACGTGGCAGTGCTGGTTGAATTAGCAGTTAGCATTAGCATGTAGCAGCTAGCTAAATGGTAGCATCGGCACTGGTCACCGCCTAGCCTCCTGGAGGTGTCGTGGGACTAAGTAGGAGAAACACTGTTGAAGGGAGGTTTCCACCTGATGACCCCAGCGTCGTGTTAGGAATCACTGCTCACTGGTAGGTATAGAGACAGATTAGGGATCCTAGGTCCTTCATTGAGTATGAATCATTTCTTTTTGCACACAAGTGTCTTGTGTTTAAATTAACTTAGCTGAGGGAATACGTTACATCTCCAAATCTATTGAGCTGTGCGTTTCTAAAACCACTGCATGAAGCTGTGCAGTTACAGTATCGCACACTGTATTCAGTGCATTGCCACTGGAACCAATATGTGCTCAATTGGTGATGCAGACAATAGATGTATTTGTGTGTTTGGCCGAGTGATATCCTTCATTATGGGACAGTGTCAGATCTGGATGCACCATAAATAAAAACTATAAAGCAAGATCATGTTTAAATGGATGAAGTTTAAAGTTTCAGAGTTGATGACCACTGTTACCCATTACATCTATTTGGGGTTTTAGGTTTTGTTGAGCAACCAGCACAATAGAAGCCATGCTATGTGCAACATGCCTTGCAGTACCAAACCTCTAGAGGCCTTAAGTTTATCACTGGTATTGTTGTTGTAAAGATTATTGAGGACACGTGGGAGCATTTCAAAAGACAACAAGATATTACTCCATAGATTCTGCCATCAAACACGAACCACTGCTGGTGTTTTTTTTTTCATTTTATAAAAGCTATTTTATGGTATTCATTACTGAGACAATCCTTCTGAAATAACCACTCAGAACTCGTATTTGTATACGTAAGAAGAATCCTCCATGTGTGCAAAATCATCTGTTACACTGGTCTTAATACACAAGCATCTAGATATATGTCTGGAAAACAGCTGACACCATTGCAATTTCCTTAATATGCTTATGTATGGCATAGTTAGGACTTCTCACAACCAAGTATGTGAGTATTTTTATGGCATATCTTTGCTAAGTCTGCTACCAGACTAAATGAGAGAGTTGGCAACTCTAGTTTTAAGTGGTGTAGTCTGTGTAAAAGATGCTATTCAAGTTTGACTGATTTATTTAAACATATTCCAGTAATGGAGGACTGACCAGCAGTTGCTAATGTTGGCTTGCCTTACCTTACCATTGCTAACGTACACATTTTAGAGGCATGTATACCCCATCTGAGCAGCATTTTTTTGTTTCTGTCCTTGCAGATGCCAAACAGCCGACTGCACTGACACCCACGGAGGATGTTCCCCCTAAACAGCAGGACTGGAGCCCGAGTGTGATCCAGGACGAGCCAGGACCCTCCCTGGTTAAAGAGGAGCAGAGGGAGGAACTGTGGATCAACGGGGAGGACCAGCCGTCGGCGGAGGACCAGCTGTCGGCGGAGGACAGCGACGACGGCGACGCCCTGACGAAAGAGCTCATCAAAACGGTGCAGCAGTTGGAGGACTGTAGAGCAGCAGAGGAGAGCAGGGAGTCGAAGCAGACCGCCGCCGATGACGATCCGATGCTGTCCGAAGAGAAGACGAGCACCACCTTGTACCGCTGCCATATATGCAACTACATATTCACCAAAAAGACGGTGCTGACGTGGCACCTGAAGACGCACGAGAGCAAGTCGCAGGACAGCAAGGGCAACTTCGACTGTCACATCTGCGGGAAGCACATCCCCTGCCTGAGCAACCTGCAGAACCACATGAGAGTTCACACGGGAGAGAGACCGTACAGATGCCACTTCTGCGGCAAGTGTTTTAAGCTGAAAGGACACATGACAGAACACATAAGGACTCACACGGGAGAGAAGCCTTTCAGCTGCCACATCTGTGACAAATCCTTCAACAGGGGCTCCACGCTGAGGAAACATGTTTTAGCCAAACACAAAGAGGAGAGGCCTTACAAATGCGACAACTGTGACGAGCTGTTCACTGAAAGGCTGCTGATGAAGAGGCACATGAGGAAAGTTCATGGCGTCAAACTGGCCACGAGTCAAAGTCCGGCCTGAGAGAACTTCAGAGCAGATTTCACTAATGATGCATGACGCTTTGGAATCTTTTGATATAACAATTTTAATTTAACTACAAAATCATTTTTACATGAAGCCAAACTGCCAGATGTTGTTTTAAGGTAAATAACCAGACAAGAACTTTGCTTAAACATAATGCAGTAGAGACAACAGAATTATCCTCTAATTGTTTGACATTGTGGGAAATATGCTTGATTGCATGATATACAAAAAGTTCACTCCCATAGCTTTGCATTGAGCGTACCACCAACAGAAAAGACCATGCATATAATGGCAGTCTTGAGTTTCCAGTGACTCCTATAATTCTTCATTCTCCATATCATTTAATCATTGAAACACATGAGTCCTTGTCACAAAAACAATTGTGCATTTTGGTTCTTTCATAGATTTATTATAGGTTTTATGGAAATATAAACATTTGTTCACAACTGTAATTAGCTATTTAATTACCTTTAGAAGTGGGCATGACCCAATCAAGTTTTTTTGTCCCCAATCTGAATTATTTAATGTTTAGTATCTGCCAATACCTGACACCACTTTCCAAGATAATACAGCTGTAGTACCTGATTGCACCACCAGATGGAGCCTCTTACTGTTTAGTACTCGAGCAAGCAGAGGAAGTGGTCACTTGGACTACGGGAGTTCCAAGCAGAGAGCATTGTGGGGGTTTAACGTCTGTGACCATTAAATACCTCATGTTAAGGAGCTTATGTGTTTGAGACAAATCAGGATGGACTTTGGCAGCGCTTTTATAACTCTGTGGCATATGACACAGAGCTTCCTGTGTGGCCCAAATCATATGTTCGTTGACTAAACCAGCAAAACCAGCACAGAACACAAATTAGGTTCTTCTTTTACAGCACCTGCGTGACAGCAGATGTAATCACAGGGTCAGGCTTAGGTTTGTGCCGATAACAGTTAGTTAAAAATGCCTTGATCTGCCCCATTTCTCATCCTTGGGATCAGCTTTGGACATCCCTACTCAAAGGTGTATTACTGGACTTTAGACAGAATTAGGTTAGCTGTTTTCTTTGCTACTAGGGAAGCTAACTTAATCACATACAGACTATTTCAAAAGATGTGAAAATTATAAATCTTTTCATCTCACTTGCATGTAAGCATCTGTCCCCCAATGCCAAACTGTTTCTTCAAATTATACTTCAAAGGATAGTCTGACACCGGTTCCAGGCTTTGTCAGAGCCAGGCCAAGTGCCTCAAACTTAACCATAAACTGACTAAAATGTATTTTCCAAAATGTTAACTTAGCTGTTTTTTAAACTTTGCGGATTAAATGCTACAGACATATTATGGTCACGTCATTAACCAGCCCTTGTAGAGACTAGACGGAAACATGCCAAGCATATGAAAATACATATAACATCAGTACTCTGCAAAAGCACAATACTGTCCTGTAATTTTCATGACTGCCTCTGAAATTGTGGATCACTTAGTCAACTCCACGTGTACTGGATATTTCTGTTCCATCATTTCCTCTGTGTTTGGAGTTTCCAGTGAACGCTAACATAAAACACCAGTTTTTTTCTGTGCAGCATAGAAAGCACTACTTTAAGGAGATTACATATGAACTCTTGAAGGTCAGACTTTTTTAAAAATCTCAATAATTTGAACTATAAGATCCGCAATCGTGTCTGTAAATTAATGATACATATATTGCACTGTAAAATAGTTTTATACATTTATAAATATTACATATAAATTGTATATATTGGTTGTAATTATATGCCTTTGCCAAAGTTCTGTCATATGATGAACCTGTTATGTGAACATGAAAATATAAAGCTAAAACATTCCCACACGTTCAGGTGTGAAAATATGGGTAGAAAGCATCCTTGTCATCTTTTGCCTATCACTTTTATTGTAATGCAACACTGCCATTATTTGCATCAGAATCATTTGCAAATGTCTCTTCAGTTGTAACATGGAAGTGTTGAGATTTCTTCTAAGCCGTAGTGGCGAGAAAAGAAGAGTTGTGGGTCACATTTCAAGATCATGATCTATTGTGTTTACTAGAGTAAAAGTAAAAGTGAGAAGCATCCCCATAGGATGATGCTGCCACCACCATGCTTCACTGTAGGGAAGGTGATGCCAAGTGATGAGCATGAAAACTATGTCCAACTCATGTCCCATTCATTCAGTTTGCCAAAGGTGGACTCTAATCAAGTTCTAGACACACCTCAAGGTTAATTAAAGGAAATAGGATGCACCTTAACACCACTCTGAAGTAGCCACTCACGCTCATTACATACACATTTAACGTAATTATCAGTTACCTTAGGTGTGTCCCCAGGATAATAAACTGGCTTACCGTCTTTCCATCGTTGCCGAACAGCACCAGTCCTGCCTTGGTGACGATGCCGGGTTTGCTGGCTCCAGGGATCTCCAGGGGCTGACCATTAGCTGCGGCGCCGTTGTCTACCAGAGTGGAGCCGTAGAAAGTCACTTTCTGCAGCAAGAGGGACATAAAACGGCACTCAGCAGTGAAGACGGTCTTTAATCACACTTAACAGCCAACAGCTAATGACCTGATGAGATAATACCATTTTTTTCCTGCAGTGTAAAATTAATAATTAACCTCTTTTATCTAACTGTCAAGGAAAGCAATAGAAAACATGAATTCTGAGTATTAACAAACTCTGAAGCTCTTTTCTTACCTGTCCGTCGACCTCGGCCCAGGCACCAGGCACTTTGTCGTTTCCTCTGATCCAGTTGTGGATAGCCTCAGCAGACTGGTTCCAGTCAATCTGTCAAAAAACAGAAAAAAAATGTCATTTTAACATTTTCAAATAGCACATGCAAAAATCTGATTTTGTTCCTTACCTACAGGCCGCAGCAAACAGACACCAACACGTCTTTATGTCAAAAATAGCCTTAACATGAAAGCGGTATCAGCAGATAACTGATTCCCTATATCAGGGCTGAGTGTTAGACTCTACTTACTGTACTTAGGTACAGATTTAAGGTTCTTACACTTGAATATTTTCATTTCAGAACATGTATACACTGAAATATTATACTTTTTACTTAATTTATACATACTATTTCTTCTTAATCCAGTTTTTCATTCTTTTTCTTCATCCTTTTTTATTATATACGAGATGGAAGTGAAGTGTCTGGATGCATTTGTACTTCACCTTAGAGTTGTCTTTCTTCTGGATGCACTCGTAAGTGGCTCCCTCTTGTGGCTGTATGATCCTCGGTGCCTTCCCTGCTGCAATCAGCCTCACCGCATCCACCTGGAACCAGAACAATGCAGTTCCAGGTAAATGAAGCAAAAATACTTGTCATATCTTTCTGGACTTTACCATCACAGTGTTTGTCGTGTTGGGAAACTGGCTGCAGGCAACCGAAGGTAAATATGGAGGAGGATCCACAACATGATGCACTGGTTTGCTTTTCTTTACATGCAGTGATGTTGACTGGTAAAGATTCTACAAGGGAATTGGTGACGGCTTCTGCTTCATGTATTTGTGTTGTTAATGAAAAGAGAAAGTGCTCATGGTCTTTTATACTTACTGTATCACATACTTTGCAGACCTATTTTGCATACCATGACTATTTTAGAGGCAAAATTTTAAAGGCAGTCCTTAGTATACAGACATTTTCACGTGGTATTAAATTCTGTCAGTAGACTTCATTAATGTCATGCAGACTGATCAAAAGGCGGCACTGCAACTGCACTCTACTAATAGTTTCACTGTGATTAATTACCCAACTCGGATAAGTTTTAAGAACCTCTTAAGGAGTTAAGATAAAAGTTAAACTGCACATAAGGGTTAGGGTTAGTCATATGGCATTTGGGGATTCCTGAAAGTCTGTTGTAACAAAAACAAGAAATGTAAATGTGGAAAGTGGAGCAGAGCCGCTGCTCTTTCGCGTCGAAAGGAGCCAGATGAGGTGGTTTGGAAATCCAATTCGGATTCCTCTAGGGAGACTTCCTTTGGAGGTTTTCTGAGCATATCAGCCTGGGTGGAGACCCCAGGGCAGACCCAGAACCCGCTGGAGGGATTATGCATCTCGTCTGGCCTGGGAACGCATCGGGATCCCCCAGGATGAGTTGGAAAGCGTTGACAGGGGGATGGACGTCTGGAATGACCTGCTTCGTCTGCCGCCTCCGAGACCCGACCCCGGATAAGCAGAAAAAAATGGATGGATGGAAATAGGGACAAATCTGACCAGCACCTCCTGGTAATTTGACTTCTATAGTCAATATGAATATAATATTTTAAAGCTGCACCAACTAGTATTTATATCAACTTGACGCTCAAAGGGACCGCCACGTAGCTCGCTGAGTTAAGGCGTTACCATATGGCCGCAGGTCGCCAGCAGCGGTTGTGAGTTCAAGGCCTGCTCATAGTGAGAAACCGCCCAACTCTGCACTCTTGTTTTCAGCAAAACAGCTCTGCTAAACCAACTGTATGCTAAATGTCAAGCAACAAACTGTAGACAGACAAAGTTATGAAGTAGCTGATGAACATAATGAAGCATTTAGCAGCTAAATTCAGCCTAAACACAAGAAGCTTGTGCTCAAAGAAAGGACTTGCAACCAGTGAAGAACCTCCTAAGCCTAATGCTACACTGTTACGGCACAACTTGACTGTCTAAAAGACTCTTCCTGCAGTTTCTCATTACAATTATGCAGTGGGTTATAACGCACAGCTCATTTAATATGCTAAGAAATTCCATGATTGCAGTATCGGAACAATGCAATGCGTCAGTGTTGTAATTATAATATTAAAAGCGTATTTTTGAGTTTGCTGTGAAGTTCTGCAACCAATGGCCAAAGCAATGACAACAACAACAACACAAAAAAATGTTGTGCAGCTTTAAAAACATACAAGATTGAAAAACTTGGCATCAACTTTATATTGTTTGGTCGTCAGTCCAACAGTTCTAACCTCAAACAGCGCAGACAGACTGAGCACCAGATACATAAGTATGTGTTATACCATGTGCCACGTGCTGGATGACTCCCTTTAACCTCTGAGTCAAAACAAAACCATGTTAAAATTTAACTGTGACAGATGAGAGCTGAGACAAAGGTTTGGTTTGTTTTCCCGTCTCCCCCATGAGGAGGGTTCACATTTGAGAGTGTTTTGTGGTCTCACCGCACATAACACACGCCCTCAAGTGTGATTTATATCGAGTTTATAAAATGTGTTTACAACAGAAATGTTTTCTTCATACCACTGTGTCTGCAGCTGCTCGCTCAGCCTACCACACTTGTTGTCTCCACCCGCAAAGCCACACTTACTGTGCCTCTGACTCCCTCTGGAAACAGAAACCTCTTGTAGATCGTGTTGACGGTGTCATTGGGTTCAACATCGCACTCCCTCTGCAGCAGGATTGGTCCGGTGTCCAGTCCGTCATCGGCCCAGAACACGGTGAACCCGCCCTTTTTGTCGCCGTGGATCAAAGTCCTGTGAAGGCAGCAGATGAAAGACCAGGAAGACCAAGTAGCCCCCACCGCCCCATGTGATGAATATGGGCGTCACTCACCAGTTGATGGCGGAAGCTCCCCTGTGGCGAGGCAGCAGAGAGGGGTGGTAGATGATGGAGCCGTGCTTGGGGTGGTCGATGACCTCCATGGGGATGAACTGGGAGCAGAAGGGCAGGACGTTGAGCTCTGCACCTGTGGCCTTGTACTGAGCCACCACCTCCGGGATGGCCTGGCCCTTCACTCGCCAGCGGGGGAACTTGAAGACGGGAACTCCATCCTTCTCTGCCTCCGTGGCTGCAGGAAAGGAGGATGAAATGGTTACAAGTGACCTGCAAATCCTTCACAAAACACCTTAATGATTGTTCAGAGATCAATGCTGGCTTCCCTAAATAATGTTATGACTTAAGGTTGTACATATATTATAGTCTTCAAGAGATTTCAGTGTGTAATGCTGCACTTTGTTGGAAGTTTGTACTGTTCTAATGAAACTGTTGTCACAAAACTAAGAGACATACCTTTAACATGGTTTTGGAAGGTTTGGATCTTTTGTGCAGATGCTGACTTATGAAACCATGTGGTTGATTAAAAGAACGTAGGCCATCAAACAAAATCAGCAAAACTATGAAATGCAGCTCTGAAAACACCCGTCCATCAAGCTATTTTGATAAATTGAGCAATGCTTTGTCTCCTGTAGGACGTAAAATTTCACTTCCTGTTTCAGATGTCAAAATGATTTTACACATACAAAGCTGGTTCAGAAGGGGAGCATGGCATTAAGTGAAGATCCTCAGATGTAACCAACTATAAGACATGGTTATCAGGTGAAGAAAAAAGGCTTTACATTAAGTACTACATCTGTGTGTGCTACTTATTACTACATGCTATATGGGAGTGCCCTGTGGTTTTACCTTTACTGCAAGAGGTGCTGGCAAGACTTAAACAAAACAGCCTGACCAGTCTCCCCTCAGTTATGCCTTCTTGAGGACTAAAATCTTTTAGCACAAGGTGCCACTAAAGCACAGGTTGGATTAACATCTACAGCCTTCACTGTTGCAGCAAAACTCACTGTAAACTGGTGCATTAGTTGCATTTTTGTTGAGCTGTTGTCAGCCATAGGGGAGCTACAGGGACTACACACTGAGCCACTCTAGGTGTATTTATGGTACCTATCTCAAGGGGAATGTTGAAATTTGCAGTTCTGTCCAACAACCAATCCAAACAACATTCATTTTCCACCCTTCCTCATTCTTTTACAATGCTGTTAGTCCATTTATACATATCTTATTACTGTCCACTGTTTTTATATTACCAGGTGACTATCTGATGCTGCCACCTACAAAGAGCACATGACACTCTGCACTTGGATGCCAGCACTCGTGACAATGCAACTTTACCAGGTCATTGATTTTTTTTAGTCCCACAGTGATAAAACCAGCGGTGTTGAGAGTCCAAGTTTCATTTGGCACCATCAGGGGTTCATTCATGGGAGGTGTGCAAAGATATTTCGAATTCTGCATAGAACACCACACTCAATATCTGGTGTTCCAGCACTAAGAGTTCTCACCCAGCGGGTCGGCCTTGCCATCCTTGTCAGGGATGGTGAAGACTCCTACAACGTCGTGGCCGTCCTTCCTCAGCTCCTTGTAAACCTCCTGGCCAAACAGGCTCTGACCAATCACTGCGATCTTCATCCTGACACCTCGCTGTGTTCTGGAGGACAACCACAAAACATGTTGGGAATCAGTAGGAGCCCTTGACTTTCTAATTTTTGAACTTTTCAATCGGCTCGTCTTGAATTCCTTCCTTGTTTTGTGGAGAATAAACACATGTTCATAAAAATATACAGTTCTAATTTCACTTAGCTGAGGTTTCTGAAGTTAAAAATACCACAACAAATTACTTTAACATGTCTGTTCTTGCAATGGCAGGACCACAGAAGGAGAAAACACAGAAGGCAAATGAATGCATCGATAACAGATTCATTGGCTGCTTATCTTAGCAGATCTGGGTATTATAGCAGCCTAATGAAACCAGCCATCAGAACCCATCACTAGTTACAAGTGCTTTGCAGCTATAAAGTGACTGAACATATATATCTGCCCCAGTGTTTGTTGAATGAAGTGAAGATCAGACGAGACAAAACACAAATAATGTACTAGTTTCTGTGGCTGATGAATCCTCAGTAGGTTTGAGTTGCTTCAAGAAGACTTGAAGGGTAAAGAAGTAGAGTTGTAACGCGAAGCTGCTCAACACAAAGTTAATCTGCAACTACTTTGTAAGTGAACGTGTTGGATGTGAAGACTTGCACAATAATTGCACTCAGAGTGTTCAGAGTTTCAGTTGGTTGTCAAATATAACAAGCGAACAAGCAAATAAAGCAAATCAATAAATCAAAAAATTCAAGAAAACGCTTGTCAGATTAACCGACAATATCAATGATAGATAGTCGCTGCCGAAGTAACAAAACACTCAGAAGACACTTTATGCAAGCAGGTGGTGACATAATAAAAGCATGAGGAAAAAGAGTGCAGACATATTACATGTGCACTCAGCTGGCAGTTTATTAGATATCCCAAGTAAAAACTAAAGCAGTAAATCCTAACGAAGGTCGCAATGTTCTGCTTTTGCTGCAGTTTGTGGTGCTCTTTGACAGAACTGCATTACACAAACAGACAAAAAGGATCAGAAACACCCGTCAGTATAATGTAGTTTGGTTTAACAGCACCGAAAACTGCAGCCTCCAAGCACAACTGTAAATTTCACTTCTGTAGGACGGAGCAAAAACTTAGGATTACCTCCATGAAGGTTAGACTTGGAGGACTGTTGGGTTAGTTTCAGATTGGTGTACCTAATAAACTGGCATCTGGGTGTGTGTTTGCAGAAACATTCCATATAGAATAGATTAGAAATACTTTATTGATCCCCAAGAGGAAAAGAAAAATATACTTAAGTACAAAATGCACAATAAAGTGGAAAATATACTATGATCAAAATGTACTAAAGTGAAAAATGCACCATATACTATAGTAAAAAGTTTTTAAAAAATCCAATGAAGCCTAGAAATATTTAACTCCAAATAGCGCATGAAACACTTGTTTGCTCATAGTTATGTGTAACAGCAAAAGTGCTCAGTAATCATGCCTCCCTCTGACAGTTTATTGACCCTGAACAGAGAGGAAGGGGGCGGGACTTAAGTTCCTGCCAGCCTCCTCCAACCAATCACATCCCTCCTTTCTGCACATGCCTCCAATGTCGACCAATCAGATGCACGGAGGAGTTGGACGACGTTTGACAGAACTGAATGGTTCGAAATGACAGCTCGGAGTTTCATAGAAAACTAGGATTGCTTTAAATAATCATACAAACCAACAACAGCCCGCTTTATGAAGTCTTCTGCAGCTATAATGTGGAATTATGACCTAAATATCCTGCAACAGTTGCTGCAACTGTCCCTCATTGCAACCAGTGACCCTCATTTTTAATTACTATGCATCATGCAAATAAATCTGAGTCTGTAGTGAGCTGATTCCTACCCCCTCCTGCAGACCTGGCGCTCCTCTGCTTGGTTGGAAAGAGAGCTCGGACGGGGAGAGCAGCGTTTAATTTGCTGCCCTCGGACACACAGGCAGGCGGCCCGATTACGTAACGAGCAAACGCAGCGCAGCGATTGGACAAGACGGACCATGAGGCTGCAGGAGCGACCAATCAGCTGCTGCGGTCTGAGAGCGAACCCAATCACATGGAAACTGAGGAACTTTGATAAATGTTTACAATCTGGACAGTCCAAGTGGTTCCCCTGCAAAGCATTGAGGCATTAAAGACAGGCAGAAATGTGCAGAATTAATCCATCATTTGTGCAGATTTGTTGTTGAAAAACCAAAAAAGATTCAAATAATCAACCAATTACCTGTCAAGAAATAGAAGAAATGCAGTATAAAGTACCAACACAGCTCCAAGTACCAACCTACAGGGTTATTTAAAGTAAGAAAACATAGGAAAAAGCTAAAATATTAATTATCCCGAAGTAAATTCTTGTGCCAGATCAGAACCAGAAAGGTTTTGTTGCCAAGTCACTTTCACATACAAGTAGTTTTATTTGGAGTCTTGGTGCAAAACAGTAATATATAGATTTTAAAAAGTGTAACAAGTTCGTCGGTAGGAAGTGATGTCAGACAAATAAGATGTCACAATAATGTGATCAAAGGTTTATAAATCAAAAAAAGTGATATATGTACTTCTAGTGTGCAGGAATGTGCAAATTAAGCGCCTGTTAATGTACAAAGTTACATCTTATGTAATGTAAACAAGCTGAAATGTGTAAGAGGATAACAATAATCCTATTAAAAGCTGATATTGCTCAGAAAAAAAACCCAAAAATGACCAAACATAAGAAAAGCAGTGCCTAAAAAGTAGAAAAGCAATAAGATATAAGTATTATTTAATAATGAAATAAAATAAATGAGCTAAAATAAGGTTAGAATAGAACAGTAAAAAGTAATGCTGGCAATTATACTGAGATAATAAGTCATGTCACACATGGAAATGAAATATTGCGCATGAAAAATGGGATGAAAACGAAATGTTGTCAATAACATTAACAATGTTGTACATGAAAGTGAAATATTACACATGTAATAAAATGCTACATATGATATGGAAGCTGATATGAACAAACTATGGGGAAACTATGGTGGCTCAGGTGGTAGAGCGGGTTGTCCACTGATCACAAGGTTGGCGGTTCAATCCCTGGCCCCTCCGCATGCCGAAGGGCAAGACGCTGAAACCAAAATTGCTCCCAGCTTGAGCTCAATTGGGCTCAATTGAATGCGAAACACATTGTAAAGCGCTTTGGATACCACTAAGGAAAAAAAAAAGCGCTATATAAGTGCAAACCATTTACCATATTTATTGTTTAAACAGTGACTTGAAAGAAACTGATGTTAACACGAAACACAATACAAACTTTCCATTAATGTGACTGCATCCATACATCAGTCCACAAAAACATCACATAGCTGTAGCAAAAGCTGCTGAAATCACCAAACACCTCACTCATTCACTTTCTATTACAAAATGTCCATTAAAAGAAACTGTATTGCAATAAAAACTGTGATGAATGTTAACAGGAGCTGACATTTAGTTTGTTGCTTCCAGCTGTTGAAGATTATTTCCTCTGAGACCAGTGATGCAGAGTAAACTAAGTACATTTACTTAAGTTCTGTGTTTAACTACAATTTTGAGGCAGCCGTACTGATTTTATGCCACTTTATACTTTTACTTCACCACATTTAAGAGTGAACTTTCAACCCAACTGCATTTATTATATCTGGCAGCTTTAGTTACTTTTAAGATGAAGATTTTACTGAATGGATAATAAAACAAGCTTTTAAGTTGCAACACATAGTTACAGATTAAACCAGTGATTTCCAGCCTTTTTGGTTTGTTGCAAAAAACATTGTGACAGAGAGCTGCTGAAATCTGATGCTTAAGTATGGAACATGTACAACGATCAGCCACAACATTATGACCACTGACAGGTGAAGTGAATAACATTGATCATATTGGTACTATGTGGTGTTCTGATGGAAAACCTTGGATTTTAACATCCATGTTGATGAGACTTAGACACCCAAATAAACACTGTCCCACAACAAACACACTCCCTCATGCAAATGGAAATCCCAGATGTCACTGGTCTACCCCTGCAGGAAAATACACCCCACCACATGAAAAAAAACATCAAACAATCAGGAACATGTTGAGGAACATGACAATGGTCCAACATGTTGATTTGACCTCCAAACTTCCTACACCCCATTGTGATCAAGCATCAACAGGATTCAGTGGAACAAGTGGGATTGACAGAGGCTCCACTGCACAAACCAAAGCACCCAAAGGATCCAGTGCCAACATCCTGGTTCCAGACCCCATAGGACACCCTGAGAGGTCCTCTTGTCCATGTCCAATGGTTCAGAGCATGTTTGATGACATAAGGGGAACCAACACAATATTAGGCAGGTGGTCATAATGTTATGCCTGATCGGTGTAAATAGGCTGATAAAAGTAAGTGTTACAGATCCTTTTCTGGAAATGTACACTAAGTTACACAATAGCACCTGTGCTGCTGTGCTTGTTTTGGCCTGTATTACACTGTTTCTGAAGGACGATGCACATAAAATTAGATTTTACATTTAGGAGCAGAAGACTGGAAGCACTTCAGCATACAGGACATTCACTGCACCACCTGTCGACAGGCAACCAATCACACAAGTGCAACAGAGAATGTGAACTAAATTGATGCAGTTTTATTTTACCTGAGGCTTTGGGCTACAAGTTTAAAGTAACAAAACACATTTACGTAGTTGTTACGTGATCTGGGGGCAGCAGTAAAATGAAAAGTGTGAGACTGATCAGTAAGAGGCATCCAAGTGACGGTAAGTGGACACCATCGGTCCGTAACTCACAGATAAAGCTAACGAGAGACAATAAAAACACTCTGACATAAGAGCAGATAAGCTTGTTTTTGTCTCTCCAGTTAACAAAGGTCAGCAGCCTGGAAGGTCAAAGCCAGTGAGTAAAGAAAACAATGTATATACATCCTACAGTTAGAGAGTGTACTATAGCTGGGTTTGCTTATCAGTTGGATTCAGCTGTTTTTTTACTGAGACATTGTGAAGAAAAGCAGCAGCATTCTGTTGATTTACTACATTAAAAGCTTTCTGAGTGCACTGATTAGACTTGAGTTCAGCCATTTTTCTTTAATGTCTGTGTTTGTGGGTAGCTTTGTGTCACTTTCAGATGTGGCGACCTTCAGTAACCTGCAGAGTCAAAGATCAGCGGTCTGGTAGGAGAAAGTTCTTTGATAGCTGCACGGATGATGATATAATGGATTTTCTACAGGAGCACGTCTGCAGGGAGAACGTAACTTTCCACCAGCCATCAAAAAATGCTTATAACTCATCAGCTGACCCACATTAAGTAAATAAACTTGTGATGTAAAGGATCTGACCTCTGAACAGGAAGCTGTTAACCTGCACTGAGCATAAAACTGCATTTAATTATTAACCCAATCAGACAGAATGAGAAAGTTATTTTAACCTGAATCGCTGTTTTATTACTGTGTGTGTGTGTGTGTGTGTGTGTGTGTGTACCTTAGTTTCATCTGAACTGCTTCATTCTGGTCCTCTGCAATCGCTCGAGTTAATGATCCACTCAGCATGTAGTAACCTGGACATCAGACCGACTCTGCAGACTCAGTGGTTGGACGCTTCACAGTGTGTGTGTGTGTGTGTGTGTGTGTGTGTGTGTGTTACAGTTAAGGCCTATGTAAAGTGCTCGGACAGGGTGCAAACTACAGGGGAGTCAAGGGTGGAGCTTAATAAGACATGAGCTAAGCTGAAAACATGATTTGTCAAATTTAAGGGTCTCAGAGTGAGATGTTTAAACTTTAAAACTTTACACTGTAAAACTTTGTACCAACTCACTTTGTGCTAACACACACAGTTCCATAGCAGGCTATGGAGGCCCCCTCTTTGGTAGTGATCGGTCAGGGTTGCCGGTCCTCTCTTGGATTTTTGTTTATTTTTATTTACAAAATGCATATTTGCAGATATATTTTGGGAAAAAATACCTTAAAGGAACATCTTCTATTTGATTTTTATTTCCTCAAAATAACCAGAAACATGGTTTGTCACATGTCATGGTCTCTACTGTCCTGTATGTCTGTTTTTCTATTTCTTCACCATCATGGATCATATATGCAGAATTCAGCTACCATTGACGTATCATTCATCACTGAGTCACTGTGATAAAGATCCCAGCATGCCGCTATTCCATCACCATTAGAGGGTGCTGCTGCCATGCAATAAACCTAACCAGCCTTCTTGATGCGTTTAAACCAGGGGTGTCCGGTCCTGGTCCTCGAGGGCCGCTATCCTGCATGTTTTCGGTGTTTCCCTCTTCCAACACACCTGATTCAAATGATCAGCTCATCATCGAGCTCTGCAGAAGCCTGATAACGATCCTGATCATTTGAATCAGGTGTGTTGGAAGAAGGAAACATCTAAAACATGCAGGATAGCAGCCCTCGAGGACCAGGATTGGACACCCCTGGTTTAAACAAACCAGACAAACAACCCTCTGTGATGCTGACAGCAGGCAGCAGCAGCTACTGATAATCTGTTTTACTATTCTTTATATTCTAATTATGATGAATAATCGCTAAATCAAGTGCTTTATTAAGGTGTATCCGTCACGTGTGACAACAAAACAGTGGAAAAAGGGAGTTTGGTTTCCACAACAGTCAAACCATGATGTCGGTCAAACGCTGTTCTAAGAAGGGGTAGAAAAACTGCAACCATGTATGTGAAAAGTTAAGTCAGTTGGTATAATATGACAGCAAATGCACATTTCGTTGCTTTTAAATTCAGTTTCATCTCGTATTTTGCCGCCATTCACTCCAGGCTGGATCTGATCAAACCGAATCTGAAACTTATTCTTCATACACAAGAGGGCAGCACTCAACCACAGAACAGGAGCCGCTGGAGCTCCAGAGATACACCATAAGACTTAGTAGGAAAGGAAACAGGTACAGGACTTCTGACTTAAGGAACTCCCAGAACAAAATCTTAAGCAGCGGGCAGAGCATCCTGAGGTGGTGGAGTTCCTTGATTACAAAAATACATGTTGGATTTATTTATGTGAGGCAGATCTATAGAATGACAAAAAAAGCAGAACTCCAAACTGTGACTTACGACGGTATTCACAACCAGGACTCCTGAAAAAGATAAAGAAACAATAAAAAGGGCCAAACATTATTTAATATTAATAATATGAAAAAATTCCCACCTGAGCAGCGCTGAGATCAGAATCACTAAGTGTGAAGAGAATGTAGGTGGTTTTACATTTTATTATTAAAACATGAGGAATACATAATTAAAAAGCAGATATGTACATATAATAACAATCAGAATCAGAAATGCTTCACAATAAAGTTAAATAAGAAGCTGAAAGTAGGGAAAAGTAGAAAACAGAGCAGGAGAGACCACAACAGGCTGCATGCATGGTGACGCATGGACACTATGTAATGATAATAATAATTATTATTATTATTATTAATCATAATAATAATAATAAGAAGAAGAAGAATCAGAAATACTTTATTGATCTCTGAGGGGAAATTGCTTGCATTACAGTTGCTCCCATTCAAACTGTTAGAAATACAAACAGTACAAAATATGTAGATAATGTTATGTAGAAAAATATATAAATAGTCAAACAATGAAGTTAAACGAGAAGTTAAAAGTAGTGAAAAGTAGAAAAAAGAGCAGGAGCGACCACAACAGACTGCATGGACCCTACGTAATATTATCATTATTATTATTATTATTATCATTATTATTATTATTATTAATTTTAATATTATTGTTATTATTATTAATTATAATAATTAAAAAATAGGGGGCTGCACAGTTACTCGGTGGTTAGCATCGTTGCCTCACAGCTAGAAGATCCCCGGTTCGTGTCCCGGTTAGGACGCCTGGGATCTTTCTGTGTGGAGTTTGCATGTTCTCCCTGTGCAGCGTGGGTTTTTACCAGGTACTCCAGCTTCCTCCACAGTCCAAAACATGCTGAGTTAATTGATTATTCTAAATTGTCCGTAGGTGTGAATGAGAGTGTGCTTGTTTGTCTCTATGTAGCCCTGTGATAGACTGGTGACCTGTCCAGGGTGTCCCCTGCCTTCGCCCTGAGTCGGCTGGGATAGACTCCAGTCCCCCCGCGACCCTACAGAGGATGAAGCGGTGTATAGATAATGGATGGATGGATATTAATATTAATAACAATAAAATAGGCTATACAATGAGACAATTTTATATACATCTGCAATTAGATATTTTTGGGCAGTGGTGGCTCAACAGGTGAAGCCCTGGACTGCCTATCGGAAGGTTGGTGCTTCGAACCCCCACTGCAGCCACTGTTGGACCCTTGAGCAATTAAGGCCCTTAACCCCTGACTGTTCCCTAGACGCTGCACCGCGGCAGCCCTATGTTACCATTACCTAATGGGATGGGTTAAATGCAGAAACTGAAACTGAATTTCCCCAAGGGGATGAATGAAGGTTAAATTGTTTTTATTATTATACATCCACTTCAATGAGACTGAAAAAAATTCAAGCTAAAGCCAAAACTCATTATGGCAACCAAGAGGCCGTCATCGTATTTACCATTTTATAATCAAAGTAAATAAATCAAGAAATAACGAGAAAAATCTGAACAAAATGATAAAACTGTTTCATTAAAGACCGTGTTCATGTGCTTGTTTTTTAATTCAGTACTAAGTGATTATTGTGCTTTTCTTTAAGCGTTTTTAATTCACCTTTAAGTATCTTCACCTGCTTTAACAGAAACCCACACATTAAAAGTTTAAGCTGAATGCAATGATGTGCAAAATGAGTGAGAACATTATTTTTGTATCAGGGATCTCCAGCAGGAAGAAGACGGATGTCAAGATTTTGCACGACCCCTCGTTTTACCGAATCTGTGCAAAGTTAGTGACCCGTAGAGCCACGACAGCCACATTAATGGGCAACACGCCAGGCAGAAAATAAACCAGGACAGTTTGACGGTAAATATTTAAATACATAAAAGTAGGTCTGCAAATATTTAGAGGATCCTGATTAAAGAAGTCGTTTCTTCTGAAGCTAAACCGTCGAGATCTGCCCGTCCGTCTCTTCAAAGCTGAATGCATACATCTCGGTGTGTTTGCTGTGTGTACAGAGTGAGGAGGATGCTCTGTAGTCTGCAGCGTGACAGGAGTTCCACATATCCATCACTCACATTATAATTATAACTCCTGTGTGTGTGTGTGTGTGTGTGTGTGTGTGTGTCCTGATTGGCTGAGAGCTCTCTGGTGAGTGTATCTTGTGTCCAGAGTTTTATTTTCACGCCAAACTCTGCAGGAGATAAAAATATCCTCCATCGACTTTCCTGGAACAAACTGAAGACACCTGCCCTCCTGTCCAACACACACACACACACACGCACACACACGCACACACTCCTTAATGAAGAGTAATGAAGCATCTTCAGTCTCAAACGTGGCCTTTCAGGGCCTCTTTTCAGGTTACCGTCTCATTTGAAACGGGCCAAAGAGACGTCTCCTTCCACTGAACGGCTCACATTCAGGTTAACAGGAGAAAAAAAACATAGAAAAGCAGCATCATTGTGTCCGTTTGTGCCTCGTCCATCAGCCTGCTGGCATTTCAGGACTGGCAGCACCACGAGGTATGAAAATAATACACAGCCCAGTTAATAAAAACCCCCAGGACGCTGCCAGAGGTTCAGGCCGGTGTCTTACATAATCCCATCCAGTCGGAGAGCCAAGGAGAACGGAGGCCTGGCTGGAGTTAGAGCTGGGGGTGGAGGGGGGGTGGAGGGGTGCATGAAGCAAAACTGCTGAGCAAAACTCTGCAGCTTAAAGGAACACATCGTCGTCATTTTACCCAGTTTAAGGGGAACTTTAGAGATTGTTTTCTGTAGATTTGTCAGTGTGAATTCCAGCTTTCACATCGCACAATTCATTCTGTTGTAAAAGTGCAGCTCATTGTCTGTACGGCTGCCACAGTTAATGTATCAGACACATGGTGTTCAGTCTCTCTGCTGCTGAAACCAACTCAGGACTTAGATATTTCTTTTAAATTTAGTTAGCAAAAGAGCTATTTTTTCTCTCGCTAATTTAATTAATCAGTTTTATTTGGATGAAGTCTAATCCAAACCCACTGCACTTTTATTCTGCACTTTTAATTGTTTAATTTAACTTTCATTCACCCTTTTTTCTACTTGATTTTCTATTTTGTGGACTTTATCGCAAATTAGTTTTTATTCGGCATGAACCACAACTGCCGAGAATGAAAATGATGAACCACAACTGCTTCCCTCTGCAGTTGTGGTTCATCATTTTCATTCACTCGATCAAAGTCATTTTTCTTCTGCTATATTTTGTATTTCATCTTTGAACACCCTCTGTCTGTGATGAGGTTCTGTATAAATGAGCTTCGTTGCTAGTTAAACTGACTATTGTTAAGTCCTATAGAGAGGAGCTGCTTTCCACTACCGACCTTTAAGAACTGCTGCCTAAATGCCACGAAGTGAAACCATCGGAGTGTTTTCTGCAGCGCTAGCTTGACCTCCATGTTTTTTTCTGTTTTTGTGAGCTTGCAGTATGAAAGTCAAACTGAATGTTGCCAGTGGTTTCTTGTCAGGTGTAGAAAAATGAGTCCACAGTGTGCTGTTTTTCAACGTCATAACGTCACATCTTGTCCAGATACCCTCTGGAATCAACCATCTGCCACCATGAGAAGCTCAATGAGAGCAGAGAGAACAGAAGAGTTTACACAGTTTAAATGCAGGTTTACAGACTGATAGGACCATGTTGTGTTTTTATTAGTGGCAATGTAGTGGATGAAGCACAAGAAAAACTCAGAGAAGAGTCATTATCAAGATCTTTTGTTAGTATGCTAAAACATGTAAAATACACACATGTGTCTGGACTTTTCCACCACTTAATTCTTGTCTTCGATATTGGAAGGCTTCGATTACCTGCTGTGCTACGAATACCACTATATGTCTATTGCTGGATCTATATGCACTAACACAAACACATACAGGTCAAAACAAATAGAATATGTAGCCTGGTATGCATTAAATCCATCAATGTACTACCACAGGGGTGCCCAATCCTGGTCCTCGAGGGCCGCTATCCTGCATGTTTTAGATGTTTCCCTCTTCCAACACACCTGATTCAAATGATCAGGATCGTTATCAGGCTTCTGCAGAGCTTGATGATGAGCTGATCATTTGAATCAAGTGTGTTGGGAAGAAGGAAACATCTTAAACATGCTGGATAGGGGCCCTCGAGGACCAGGACTGGGCACCACTGCATTACCACCTTCATCTGATTACACACAGCATCACTAGCAGCATGGTATTATTCGTTTACTTTATTTGTTTGTTTGTGCACAATTAAAGACAATCGCACCTGAGTTAGCCAGCAGCTAATTTGCATCTGTTGTCACTGAGCAGGTACAGAAAAAGAGAACAAGCACGGAGCAAAAAATGCACCTTGTAAGACAACACAAAACTTAAAGGTCCATCAGCATGACTGACTAAATAAATAAACCAATAAATAATTTTTTAAAAAACAGACAATAAATAAATAAATACATATCTGTACAACAAATAAACATAATAAAAACAATAAATGATAACCTCGAGGGCTGTTTTGAAACACTATGATAATTAGGAAAACAGGTAAACAAATTAAAATCTAAATCGCATTAACTGATTAAAATGGCAAATGTGCTAATATGCTTGTTGACAGCCTCAGTTTTGGGCGTTTCATTTATCTAATCTGATACAAAACTGGTCCATATGTGTGGAAGCACTGTCACCTAACTGCACTAAAGATTGGTCGTACTACTTTTACCACTCAAAAAAGAGGGCAAATGATGAGAAATCAAGCAAACGTTGATAAAACATGCAAAATCTACACATGTTGCTGGCCTTTTCAGCTCACCTCCACGCTTTGGTAATGGGTACTTTAATAAATTAATTACTAAAGATGAGGCATTCAGACAGATCGTGAACATGCAGCCACCTTTTAGGCAGCCTGGATTCAACATGGCTGATCCGACCTCCCCCCTCCATTACTGAGCAGGTGTTTCCCTTCCCACTGCTCCCACTGTGTCCCAGTAAAAAGCCGTTCCAGCTGTTTGCTGCTGCACCATAAATCCCCTCTTTGTCACACCACGCAGGTGCTTGGGATTACGTCTGCCGTGCATGTTCTGCATCCATCTGTCAAAAGGGAGATCTCACCTTCACGGTTACCTGGTAGGGAAAAGCGGCTCTTACATAACCTAAAGTTAGTTCGCCCAGAGACACTCAGAGAGAACAAGGTTACCCAAAGTCTCCGGAGCAGCGGTACTTATTTTAGAGTGGCGTATAAATCAGAAACATCTTTCGTCGGCTGTTTTAGGGAAGGGTAGTCGTGCCAGAGACAATTCACTTATCGCTAGAGGACTGAGCCAAGGAAAACCATTAGTCCCTGATTGTGATGTGGAAAAATGTATCGGAGGAGCGCATCCTGCATGCAGAGCAGCTTTAAGATGAGCAGAACACCATTAAAGCAGACGCACGCTCTCCTGTAGCCATAGCTGCTGGATAAAAAGCAGACACGAGGCAATTCAGTTCAAACTAATTCACTGTTTCTATCATTTTGAGGGCATGTTAGATAAATTAGACTCCAATCTGTGGGAAAATGTAAATCAAATGATGGTAAATTGTTGCCTGTATTATGGAACCGTCCTCTCATTTATTCACCGAGGTCGAGATTTTCCTTTTTTCTGGGGGTTTGCCACCAGACTCTCTCTTCTCACAGACACTTGGCTCTCTTTGGAAGCTCAGAGGACTCTTTAACTCGCCCTTCACATGTTCAAACAACTCTGTCGATGAGCTTTGTATCAGCAAAAATACTCAAAGACCGGAAAACAGCAGCTCATCTGTGCTTTGGAAAAAGGTTGCATGAACTTGTGAAGAAAAAAACTGCGCTCCAATCGGTTAGAATAACAGAAATGGGAAGAATCTCGAGGTTCCTTTTGCAGATAATTGCCTGCATTGGTATGTAGATGTTGAACTGTTTATCTTTGCCGACCCTGCTCTCAAACTTGATGTCGTGGACTGCGTTGAGCTTGTGTGTCCTCTGCAGTGTTCTTGTTGGGTTTTGACGACTGATTTTGGTTTTATGGGGTTTATATGTCATCAAAAACACAACATGTCAATAAAAATGATATTAAAAAAACACAGCATTGTGCAAGAGTTTAAAAAACAGCAGAAACTCACCAATTAGTTTACATTTTGTGCTTCAGTAGTTTATTGAAACCATGTCTTTTAATTAAATTACATCTATAACCCCCCACTGTGAGCTCCTCCGGGCTGCACATGAATGTTTTTTTTCCTTTTAACAACTCTTTACCAGCGAATGAAAAACAAAATGGAAATGATCCACCTGACCTGAGGCCAGTTTTGCTCTCAAACGCCAAATGATTCGCTTAAGATGAATAAGTTTATGGTGTCAGTATGAGTACGAAAGTTGCCTGAAATGTGAAATCCATCTGGGTTTCTTGTCAGATGGGAACAAATACCAGCTAATTAGCTTTTCTCCAACATCACCACATTTTGAATGCTGCACTGCTATGATTGGTGGCTTCCAAAGGACACGGAACAAAAAACAAAGACGGGGTGTCAGTGTCACATTTTATGGGTTGTTACAGCAGAAGTGTTAAGAAAAGCAGCGCTAGGCTCTAAACTGGTATAATTTATAGCATGTATTGGGATTCAAAAGTCTGAAAGCACATGGAAAATATCTCATACATCAAGTATTTCAGATTCTATTGTGTTTCTTGGTCAGCAATCAAACTAAAACAGACAAGTGGCAGTGACCATGTTAACTCCTTTGTACAAATGGTTGGATTTCCTTGAGTTGTCCATTAAAGTAGAATTCAGATGACACTCGGGTAGATTTCATCGACTCATCAAAGGCTTGTTCAACTAAATCAACCTGCAGCCATTGTCCGTCTGTTAAAACTACGCCTGGGCCTCAAGCTTCCAGCAGGACATTGCTCACTAAGTAGCACTGTGATAGTGGGACACATGGAATCAGAACTAAACGAAAGTGTCAGACGTCAGATTGTTGTTCTGAGCGAAGAGGAGGTTTCTTAGTGTCACATTACAGATGGAATGGAGGTTTCTAAGGAGTCAGTACATGGAGCTCCAAAACACTTTGAGGAAAATGAGTCAGTTGAATCCAAAGCAGGATCAAGTTGAGTAAAAGTGAACCCAACTTCAGAAGATCAATACATCAAACTTTGTTAATACTTTGTACTTAATACTTTAGATAAATGAAAGCAGATTCATTAAAGAGACTAAATTTACTAAATAAAGAACACAGATATTGTCAAATGAAGGACAACTAAGAAGACAATTAGTCAAATTTTGGCTAACTGTTGGACCACTGACGATGTTCCCACAAGTCTTGCTGACCCACTGTTTGACCATCACAATCCTGCCCTTGTCTTTAAAGTTGCTCATATCTCCCACTTCCAACATGGCGACTCTGAGGACCAACTGTTGACTTACAATGCTACTAATCGCAGTCTGGACATCTTCATCCAGCCACTTAATCCTCTGTAGGGTCACGGGGGTGCTGGAGTCTATCCCAGCCGACTCGGGCGAAGGTAGGGGGCACCTTGGACAGGTCGCCAGTCTATCACAGGGCTACTCATAGAGACAGACAACCAAGCACACTCTCATTCACACTTATGAAGTGAAAGTCACTCATTGCTACTCAAACCATGCGGATTCTTCCTGTCTTACAATGACTATATGGTTTGTATCTGGTGCCACAACAGTCATAAATTAAACTGCAGTAAAACAAGAACCTACCCAACCTGATTAGTAGAGTTTGGTGTGACTCAGCTTCTGGGTCAAGTCTCAGTTTTGCAAAACTGAGGGGACCTGTGAGGACCTCTATCTTTACAAAGCTTGGCTTATTGGGTGACTTCCCAGGATGCACTGAGCACCTCTCCTTACTGTATATCAATAACTTTGGGATCTCTCTCCTCCTTTCTGCAGGTATCTCTGGCTTCAGGGCAGTTTCTATTAGTGGTGACCAGTTGAGGCAGATTGCTGCTGTTCCCAACTCTGGTTCTGTTGAAAACTCTCTTCCCATTGTCACCAGGTGGTACTGAAGGGGGAATTGTTGGTCTTCTCTCCATAATATTGTAAGGCCTTAACCTAACTATGTAAAGTGCCCTGAGATGACTTGTGTTATGATCTAGTGCCATGTAAATACAATTGAATTGAACTGAATTGCCCTTTTTTATGATCTTTATTTATGAGTTGCAAGGTTTCAGCTGGTTTTATTCGAGTATTGACTTTAAAGCCTTTGAAACATTAAGGATCACAGCTGAGCAGCTCAGTTTTGTTGTTCTAAGTTGATGTATTGCAGCCTCTGTGCATCCAAGCTGACTGCAGCTTCTGGCCTCCACAGAGGAACAAAATCCAAAGTTCATGAGAGCCTACAGGGGGTGAGTGTTTAATATTAAAAACACAAGTTAGTGGTGATGAAATCTTGCAGGTTTCACATTTCAGTGCAACTTTTTTCACTTCCTAGTAAAGGATAGTCTCAGATGAAACCGTCTCTCTGAAATCCATTCAGCCTGGTGCATGTCTCCTCGGTGTATCCTCTTTATCGTCCCGTCCTTTCTGCAGAATGTGTGGAGGACGTTGAGCTGTCAGCCTTTAGTCTGACTCTCCAGGGGCCTGTTGGAGAAACAACAGCCAAGCATTCCCGGCTTGCATGATAACTGCTGATGAAATGCTCGGCCTTTGCGCTGCATAGGGACAGCGATAAAAATACTTCCTATCACTGCACCCTCTTTCCTCCTCTGTGCATGTTGTAATAATGCTTGCTCTTGAGTGAAAGAGGAGCTCTAACCGTCACTGCACCCCATCACCGTGTCAAGATTTAGAGAACAAGGTTGCTCAAGCAACTGGGTCAGTTGACGGAACTAAATTTACTGTACAAATGATGCGTTTCTATTCATGACTTGTGCAAAGCCGCACGGTGTGAGTGAGCAAATACGTATGTTCACCACTGCATGCAAACCAAACAGGAATAGTCAAACTGACAGTAAAAAAAAAAAGGCCATTGCGTTTTGGAGGGTTTTGAAGAAAGGCTAAATGTAGTCACTAATGCTAGTTTTGCAGGTGAAAATCTCAACACTGTCTTGTAAAGAATTGGAGATATTCCAGAATACAACTAAGCTCTCTTCGTAGCGGTGAGGACGACCTCAATCATCCTCCTTTGTGAAGCCATAGCGCATATTTTTGAAAGATTAAATGCAGAGACAGAGTCTAGCCATGAAATCATAGTAGTGAGCCATTATTACAGTAAACCATGCTGAAAGTCATACAATCCAAAAACTCAATAAAATAGCTTTTCTTAAAGACTTTTAAGATGCTCCACGTAGTTATCAACCATTAGCAAGCTAAACCTAACTTACAGCTTTGAGAGAATCCATCATGCTACTCCATTTTAAGTCAACGAATGTCTGCTAAATTTGCTACAGACTATATTTAAAAGATGGACGTAGCCTTCAGGTTTGAAAAGTGAAGCCAATCTGATATTACCTTCAACCAGCAGGGGGCGACTCCTGTGGTTTGCGAAAAGAAGTCTGTGTATTGCATAGAAGATGCATAGATTATATAGAAGAGTAAACATTTTAATCAGTTTTTTGGTACTGATCACTAATTTTAAAGCTTTTTGAATACTGCATGTTGTTTGTTTTTTAAACTATGGTCCCATTTAGAAGAAAATTGAATGATAAAGCAAGGCATATATAAGGGCAAGGCTACCTTGTTATTAACAGGTCACTACCATGTCACTGTGCATGATGTCCTCGGGCTCTCAGATCCACTGCCTGCTTATTCTGTCCAGTTTCAAGAGACCAAAAAGGTGACGGGCAAATGCCAAACTCGAGGCTTCAAAACCAGTGGGTGATGTAATAGTTACTACAAACACTGATCAGGCATAACATTATGACCACCTGCCTAATATTGTGTTGGTCCTCCTTATGTGCTCAAACGTGCTCTGAACCATTGGACATGGACAAGAGGACCTCTCAGGGTGTCCTATGGGGTCTGGAACCAGGATGTTGGCACTGGATCCTTTGGGTGCTTTGGTTTGTGCAGTGGAGCCTCTGTCAATCCCACTTGTTCCACTGAATCCTGTTGATGCTTGATCACAATGGGGTGTAGGAAGTTTGGAGGTCAAATCAACATGTTGGACCATTGTCATGTTCCTCAACATGTTCCTGATTGGTTGATGTTGTTTCCATGTGGTGGGGTGCATTTTCCTGTAGGGGTAGACCAGTGACATTTGGGATTTCCATTTGCATGAGGGAGTGTGCTTGTTGTGGTACAATGTGTATTTGGGTATTTAAGTCTCATCAACACGAATGTTAAAATCCAAGGTTTTCCAGCAGAACAGCTCACAGTACCAATATGATCCATGTTATTTACTTCACCTGTCAGTGGTCATAATGCTGTGGCTGATCAGTGTATACAATATAATCATACATCTTCTAGAATTTCTAGTCTTTCCAATGTTTGAGACCAAATGGATCAAACTCTACTGGAACATAAAGTTTCCAGTATATATAGGCCTCTCTAAGAGCAGAAAATTAAATAACCTGTAAATGTTAGTCAAAACAAATGCCAAGAAGACATTAACTTCATAGCGAAAATGAATTGTGATTTCATTTCGAATTTATGGCAGCAGGAACAAGAGCGTGTCCACACAGTGTGTCGCCAGCCGCTCAGGGTTTTACCTCGGACAAGCTGCTGACTTGTTTCTGTGCTGCAGTCAAGTGTAGTGTAACAGTCTGGACAAAGTGTTCTTGGCTTTTTTTCTGCTCCTCTCACTGGCTGGCAGGAGACCGTGATGTTTTGGTGGAAAAATGAAGCCCTTTGGGAGGTGCAGTACATGTGTGCACACGGGTGTATGTTTGGACTCTGCAGTGACATCAACCAGGCTGGGGGTCTCTATAGATAGATAGATAGATGGGTGGATAGTTTAGCTTTACCTGAGTTCCTTCAAATTGTCACTAGACAGTTAATTCCAGTGTCTTGTCCACGGGTCGCTGTTCTCTGTGTTGTCGTAAATAGCACTCTTCTAGCAGCAGCTTGGGTTTTGCTCAGCTCTTCTGTCACTCTTGATTTGATGTTATTGTGTGGGATTTGGATCTACATGTGTTTTGTTTTGGTGTCCAGACTTTTGCAAATCAATCTGAATGAAATCTGGATATTGCAAAATCTGAGTATCAACATTCACATGGCTTTCTCTTCTTCTTCATAGTCCCCTTTACTAAGGGAAACAACGACAACCACCTCCGAGCAGCAACCTACACACTGAAAAATGAAGATCTGGACCATGCACTAAAGCAATCCTGCTAGTTTCTCCCATGCAAAACAAATCAATTCCCCCATCTCTATTTAATGGGACACCAGTGTTGCATCCTGGGCTAAGCTCCGCACAAGATGGTTTAAAGAAATGCAAACTAGCCAGGGCTTTATTTACCCTGTAGCAAAATGATAATAAGGTGCAGTCAGACCATTCTGCAGCATGCAACACTACTGTGTGGCTGTCTTGGAATTTTACTCCACTTAAAGCAGATTTGTACACAGAAGATACTATTAGCGTCTCATTCTGAGCCAAAAGGACTTACGCTAAGTTGTAAACTAAGTAGTAGCTTAATTGTTTTTAACACTGTGGGAGAAAAGGATGAGATACATCTCAAGTATGCAGACCCTAATGCCACAGAATTGACATTCCCAGACGCCCACAGTTAGCCCTTCTGCTTTGTGGTACTAGCAGACAAGCTAATTAGCAGTTCAGTCAGTCCATATCTTATCTGCTGAGGTTATATTATTTTTAAGTTATTCTGTCTTTATCTGATCCTCTTCGCTAAGCTTAGCTTTATCTGTTTATGCACAGACTCCCATGTATTTTAATCTCTGTACCTCTTTAAATAGTGGCCTGGTACCTGATTCTTATCTATTCTTACAGTCTATCATGTGCTGAGGTATGTTTTTGTGCGATTTAAATGCAGTGTCATCCATCATGTTTCATAAATGCCCGTCCTGTGTCGGTGTTGACATGCAGTAAGAAAACAGCTTAATAAATTACATACCACATGCCTGGTTGGAAGCTATGAGTTTACTGAGCCCTAAATAACACAGTTGGACTGTGGTCAGCTGCTGGATGATTTGAGTCCACATATCTGTGGACACAGGCTTTGCTCAGAGCAGTTTTTGGACCAGACTGGAACTGCTCTGAAAACAGCCCTGAACCGAGCCTCACTGCTGTGATGTGTCCTCACTGCTGATGTTCTTGGCTCAGCCTATGAAACCGACCTCGCTTTCCACGCTCCAGATCTGACCAGAGATGTTTCTCCAACTCACCTGGGGCTTGTTTTCGGACCAGCTCTCCACCACACTCTTAGCACGTGTTTATTATTGCCATGGAATGAATCATGAATGTCTATTTGCGGATCTAAAATGGGTCTCAGATGACAAAAATGCAGTTTAAAGTGGGAAGGATACAGCACATTTTGCAAGCTGCGGCTAACCTGTATGTTTGTTTAAGGAAAGCATGCAGGGTCGTGCTGTAAATTAGCATCAGAACATTAGTTGCTGGGCAGGGATTCAAACCCTCAACCTCTCAGCCTGAGGAGCAAAACAGAGACTGGTGGGTCCAAGCAGGCGTGAGTTCATTTAACATCCCTGCACATAAATATGAGCCTTCAGGACATGAAGCCATTTGCAGTCTTCCTCTGGAAGCACTTTGTCAGAACCTCGAGGAGGACGGAGAAAAGAGGGACAACATTTGTTGTTAATTTAGCTCTGCTCGTAGATGAAAGCAGCCCAGTGGATTTATGGCACTGCAGCACAGGCGGCCATGTGCTGGAGGTATGCTACATCATGTGGATGTGAATACCGAGCAGGCTTTCATTGCCAGGGCTTCCTATTTCACGTAGCTGTGCATTAAACCTGGCTGTGTTGTGAGTTACCTGTCCTTTCTGCAGGCTGGCCTTCTTCCCTCAGCCGGTCTGGGAGACTCATTCAGTGCTCGTCTCTGTTTCAGTGTCTGTGAATCCTTTTATAGATGACAGCACAGGTGATTGCAGCCAAACTGTGTGGGTTATATCACCCTTAAAGGTTTGAAAACTTCTTCAATGAATATGGAAAAAGTTGATCTGGCAACAGTTTAACATGTAACACAGCAGCATCAAACCCACAGATGGTCAGATCTGGTTCTGTAGCACAGAATGGCTGCACCTCATTATCTTTCTAGAACAGGGTAACAGAAAATGCACTGGCTTATTTGTATTCTTTAAACCAGTCACAATCATATTGGGTGGAGCTACGGCAAGGGTGCAAACCTTCGGCAAAGCTTGAAACTTCCAGTGTGGTAGGCTGCTGCTCAGAGGTTGTTGTTGTTTCTCAAAGTGAAAAAGTAACAGGAGGAGAAACCGCATGAAGCGCTCGGCCAGTTACTCATGAAAATTAAGTTGCTCCAAGTAGTATTTCCCTGTTATTCAAAAACGATTTTTAAAGTGTTGTAACTGTAATTATTAGTAGTAGTTTAGTTGGCAAATTAAGAATAATATGTTGCTCCACTGTTATGAAGGTAAGAGGAGGTGACCTAAAGTCCTGACCTTAAGGTGAAGGTGAACAACAAATCAACTAATGCACAAATCTGAGTTTAAATTAAATAATATTAAAATTTTGCAATTACCAACATTTTCATATCAACCCAGCCCATCAAAATAACTCTTGCAACTGAAAAGCCTTATCTAAATTGTTTTTTTGCTTGTTTTGCAACCATGAAATTAATAAAGTGCTGGTAATAGGTCCCTTGAATAAGTTTTTAGAGTGCAGAAAATGATAAATGAATGCTGTGTGGCTATTAAATTACAAGCTTGAGCTTATGTAAATCAAACCACAGCACCCAAGAGCCAACCATGTAGCGTAGACTGACCAATGACTGGGCATAAATAATGCCTAAAAGTTCAAATCCACTTGAATTGATTACAAGTTAATCAGAGAATTAGTCTCATTTTATATTAGCTACACCTCATATAGCGGGCATCAGTCCGAGGAAGTTGAGACTACAGCGGCTGTGCTCATATTTATGCTGAAATAAACTGAAGGTAAAGCCTCAGCGTGGTCACTCCTCCAACCCGAACCTCCCCTAATCCTTGTTTCAACACACACTGAAGGGGAAACCTGCCGGATGTCGCAGGAAGTGAGAAATTTAAACTGTTTCTATTAAAGGATTAGATGCAAATCAGAAACTAGTCAGGATAATGTTCCCCACTGATGCCTCATTTTGTCCAGACTGTGGAACTCCCACGATAATCCACAAAGTGGTTTGAATTGGACGGATACATTCGGATACCTCACGCTATAGTTTAACCCGATGAAGCGGCGCTGTCTGCAGACCAGACTCGTGTGTGTTAGCGCCACGGATCTGCCATATCTGCTTCCTTTAGCCGTTATTATGATGTGTTTGCTGCATTTAGGATAATGACTCGTGCATTCTTGCTACATTGGAGGCTTTATGTGGATGCTGGAAATGGCCGGTGCTCAGATGTCGGCCGACCTCAAGCTGAGACCGAGCCAGGGGCCTGTGTTCGTTTCAATCAGGCCTGTAATCACTCACAAGCAGCAGCGCAGAACAATGAAATCCAAAATTATATCCTGGCCTGTAAGAAGTTCGCCAGGATCCAAGATGCTGCGTCGTATCGTTGACATTTTGTCCTCCAAGTTCTCTTTTATGCACTTAGGTCCATTTAGGATGTGCACACTCACATACACACACAGATCTTTGGTGTATCGGCTTCGGCGGGCATTGCTCCACATGTGTTTGCACTTAAGGCCTCTGTGCTCTTTCTCTTCTCCTGGCTTCTGTGCCAACTGCTGGTTATTGTATCTGCCTCCAATATTTGTACTGCTGTTGTATTTGCCTCGTAAAAGAGCTTAAGGTCGTGTTTAGTCCCAGATGTGTGTGGCACGCTGCAGTACAACTGTTTAATTTTTAAACACACATTTACATATATTCAAATCTATGTACAGGTGTGTCTCAAGTGTCTCAGTTTAATCACTTAGAATAATTTATATCAAAAATAAAGAGTGCAAGTTGCTCAAGTGATGTTTTGCATCAATGCTGTTCTGTCCTTGACTCTGTTCTGTTTATTCCTCTAGGATGCGCAGATCTATGAAGTCCCTTCACACTGGCTGCAGCTCAAGCACACCAGCTCACCTACTGATCAAACACTGTAAAACTACTCTGCACAAGTTATAGTATTGAAGTAATTCAGCCCTCAGTGTGGCTCAGACTCATTATGAACCTCAAGAAAACGAAAATCATGCAAAATGAGTACAATTATGAAGACATCAAAATCAAAATGGGCAACACCGAAATCAAAGTGGTCAATCAGTACATCTACCTCAGACAGCTCATCTCTATGAGTTTTGCTTCCAAAGAACAAGAAATTAGACACAGAACCACAATGTTCTGTCTAGAACAAGCAAGCCTTCGGAAGGGCGAGTGCAATCTTCAAGAAAAAAGACATCCCAATTGCAGTGCATCCTGCCGACGGTCACCGACGGCGCTGAAACGTGAAACCTGACCAAGAAACAAACTCTCAAACGGAGAACAATGCACCGGGCCCATGAACAGATCATGCTCAACATCACGCGGCGAGATCGAAAACAGCAGAACGGATCCGAGATCGAACCAAAGTCAGAGACATTCTACAAACAGTCAGTAAACTCAAATGGAAGTCGTCAGGCCACCTCACGAGAATAGCCGTCAACTGCTGGACGACAAGGATCAGCCAGTGGACACCGAGGGGTCACACAAGAAACAAAAGGGTGACAAAAAACAAGATGGCGAGACGACCTCGACGGAACAGATGGACACCGGCACAGGACAGCACAAGATCAGCAAAGGTGGAGAGAACGAGGGAAGGCGTACGTCTAACTACGGACTCTCACAAGCTGAGAAGAATTCAGCCCTACAAGTTCGAACCAGAGAAGCTGAGGAAGAACAGCCAGGGTTAAATTCTTTAAATTTCACATTAAACAATAAAAAAATGTGTGAATGAATGAATATTTAAAGTAGTTGCCCGCTTTGAAATGACTGACATGAAGGTATCAGTTTCAAGTGATTTGCTGTGTTTGACGTGAATAAGCAAATTCATACCAGGTTTGCATCTAAGTTTCTTCTTCTGACTCACGGTTATGGCCTCATTTACCAACCACTCCACCTCAGGTTTAAGCTTCTCTCATCAGTTAACCACTACAAATTAGCTTCACTGACTGAACCCCCTGGAGGTCTGAGCCTCCTGGGCAGTGGAGTGAGCAGTGCAATGACATCCTAAAGAGACAAAGTCAACTGCCTTGTATTAAACACGAGTGAAAGCTTGAGTTCAAATGAATAAAACTACGCTGACAAGTGAGTTGATTTATAGTGTCAAACCCATAGCCTAAAATGAGCTGGCTGTTGTAGCCAAAACACCTGGAATGTAGTTTATGAGGCTGCAAGGCTGACAAGAAACAGCATCATGTGTTACAACAGCTGTGAATCCAGACACATCAAAGTGATGTATGTTGAGCATTGGGTTATCTATGGAAGTTATATATCATATAGAAAAAAACTGACCTTAAACCTCTGCTAATGCTCTACCGGACACATGCATTTAGAAACAGATGCAAGAAGGGCATTCATACCACCACACACCATCAAAAATCTATTTAACTCACTTGGAACTTATGAATGCTTACATGTGCACATATCAAAGTGCACCTATGTTTACCATCAACTTCTAACTGGGGACAAACTGATCTCAGTCCTGTCAGTCCCAAAGTAAAACCAGCCTTCCACTGACAAACACTGAGTGACGAGACATGACATCACACCTCAGGTTTCCATGGTAAAACATACACTATACCCACACACACAGCACACAGTCCACACACTGTTTCCTACAAAACACGCTCTGACAGGTCGGCCTCTCTGTCTCTCGTACAACGTCACCACAGACCAACATAAACCCGATTTAGTTGTAGTTTTTAAAGCGGTGATTCATTACGGCGGCAGGTTACGTTGGGTAAGCAGTCCCCTGTTGCAGCGCTGACTGGACGAGCAAAAGCTGGAACAGGAGAGCGGTTCTCTGCCAGGACAGAGAGTCCAGTCTGGTGGGACGACGGCCCCGCAGGGTTTGATATGAGCGGTAGTGGGACGATCCCACCGCTCAGGCTACAAACAAACATTGGGTTGGTCTGGGAGTTGCATAACAAAAACCCCTTCTGTTTCCCAAAAAAAAGACATCTGTGCATTTAAACCAAATCAGTGGTTGTATAGTGTGTGCTGGGGAAAGCCACAGCTCTGTCTATGTGTACATGTATGTTTATTGTACGTTTACATTGAGAGACTCCTGATCAGTGCAAAAAAACCTTTTACTTTTCCAAAAATGTGATGGATTTGAATATCCTCTGTAGCTCCTCTTGGCCAAGTCCTCAAAGGGTTACTCTGGCATTTAAAGTTTGCCTGCTGGTTTCTTCACTCGGCATGTAACAGCAATACGGGCACTACAAGTATGTTAAGGTGATTTTTTATCTGTGTAAAATCTGACTCATAAAACACTTTTACGAACGTTGGAATTGGGTTTTTTATTGAATCTTTGGTCTGAAGTATGTACAGCCTTAGCCTTAAAAGCTAGTATTAAAGGTTAGCCCTGATTGAGGAATATTCATTATAACACATCCTCTGTTAGCTGTTTGCCATTGTTGTCTAAAATTGATATAACGTTTTTGGCTATGCTAAAATGTCAAAAAAAAAGAGAGAGAGACAAGGTTGTTGGACAGATGTAAAACACAGACACAGTGTCCAAGTTTGTAGAAGGAAAGTGGGGAAAACTATTTTATATATATATAGTTTAGCCACGATAGATAAAAGGTTGTTAGGCTGTGATCGACAGTTTACTTGCTAGCCTAAGTTGTATTAATGTCACATTTAATTCCAGGAGCCAGCTGAAGCACTTCAATAATCTGATCTGAATGTCTCCTGGGCGCTTTAATTTGGAGGTTTTGTGGGGAGACCCAAAACTCGCTGGAGTGATTGCATATCTCATCTGGCATGGAACTGTATATCTCATCCAGCCTGGGAGCACATATCTCATCTGGCCTGGGATTGTATATCTCATCTGACTTGGGATCACATTTATCATCTTACATAAGGTTGTATATCTCATCTGCCCTTGGATTATATATCTCATCTGCCCTGTAATTGTATATCTCATCTAGCATGGGACTGCACATTTCATCTGGCCTGGGATTGAATACCTCATCTCTTCTGGGATTACATATCTCATCTGGCCTAAGGTTGTATATCTCATCCAGCCTGGGATGGTATATCTCATCTGGCCTGGGATAATATATTTCATCTGGCCTGGGAGTGCATATCTCATCTGGCCTGTGATTGTATATCTCATCTGGTCTGAGAGTGCATATCTCATCTGGCCTGGCACAGGGGGAACTGGAAAGTGCTGCTGGGCAGGGCGACATATGAAATGCTCTTAGCCTCCTGCCATTTTGACCTAAGGTAGGAAGGAAGAATGGACGGATGGATGGTCCAGCCCTTCTTGCACACATGATATGTTAGTGCTAAAATCATAAAAACAATTGAAGTAGCAAGGATTATGTGTTTACTAGAATACTGTAACAATGCAAATTTTAAGATTTGTACAAAGCTTGACCTGGTTTTCCAGACAAGACTGATACTACTATCCCAAGACTACAAACCGTAAAGCCCAGATTAGTGCATGTCTACTTTAGACACATAAGATTGATGACTGACATATTAAAAGAACATTTTAGTGGTTCTCACAATCTCCCAGTGATGCGATGCAGTCATTTAATGGCTGAACTTTGCATCTGGAGTAAAAAGTTTCTGTTAAAGCCAAACTGATGCGCTACCCCTGTGGCTCATTTGGCGGAGGTGTGCGCCATTCATCTTACTTAAAAATCCAACTCCGGGATTCAAATCTCATCTGGAAAATGTATTACATGTCATCCATGTAGCCCACTGAGCAAAGCAGAAACCAGTGAAAGCGCTATTTATGCTCTGTTTTCAAGCTGAAGTGAATCTTTAGTCGTATCCTGTGCTTTCAAAAACAAAAACCACAGAATCATGTGATTTAATAGCATTTCATTTGCAGGCAAGGCTACACTGCAATTAGCAATGAGCCATGAAAGAGGGAACTGACCAGAGCTGTTATTAAGTCAGGAGTCTGGTTTCCAGTTTTCTGGTGGATCACTGCGGTCAGGGACTGCAATTGATCTTTAAATGTGCATCTTAATCAATATTTAATTTATTCTTGAAGCATTTTTCCTTGATTTTTACATGAATATGAATTTCCATGGAAAACTATGACTTCTAAGAGCACAGCAGTGATCTCATAGTACATTACATTATATCTGAGAAGTGGTTGCCAGCATTACCTAAGAGAAGCAAGACCCACAGCCTAATATGCTCTGCGTGTATGAGTGGATATTATGGCCTATTTTACAGACAGCCTTTAATTTAAAGACGTCAGGCCTTTTTGAAGAACAAAGTTTTGCTGTTGCTTAGCTGACTCACCTCATCCATCACAAGACGGAGAACTGATACAAACACAGGCGGCTTCATCCTTTGATTCAAGTCCGCTGGAAGCCATGTTACCCAGCCTGGTTGTAATTTGCTTTTAATCGATTCAGCAAATATCTATCAGAAAACCAGGGGATTCTTCCAATCAAAGGGTTGGATGTGATTTCATTTGTAGTCTGTTTATGGTTGAAGTTACTGTTGAGTGATATAAAGTCAGATGAAAGAGCTGAATGGTTGAATGAAGCCCTGCATTGGTCAGTCTGATAAATACTAAGGAGATCCCAGCCTCTGGATTGTAAAGCACAGCTCAACATGGCATTATAATTCACAGGATTTCAGTTTTCTGCGCTGCTATTGGGGTAACATTGTTCACAGACGACACACTCTGGGGGATTTTCATCTTTTGTAGTTTTCAAGCCCAAAGTCCCCCGACAGAAGATTATATGATGTAACCAGGAAAAACTCCTGCTCTGAGTTTGGGCTTAAGTAATAGCACAAGGCATCCACTGGATCTGAGTGTTTTCATATGTGGAGTTTCTGTCGTGCACCTGTCAGGATTACTTGAGCGGATCTATGGAGACGAGACACGAGCACGAGGGAAAAGACTTTTTTGTTCAGAGCTGGGTTACCTCAGAAAAGACACTAAACCTCACAAGAGAACTGTTGAAAATGTGAATGTGTAAATGATGGGGTATGTAAAAAAGCTCACCTAAACCTTAAAGCTGCACAAGTCATTAGTTTTATATGACCAGTGGGTCAAATTGAAGTGTGTTATGCAACCTGTGAGGATTGTTACCAGCTCTCCAGCTTCCCTCAGCTCTGCAGAATCTTTTTAACATTTTAAGATGATTTTTTTGGTTTTATGATGCCCACCTTTGTTATTTGGGTTCAATCTCACCACCTAAAAACCAGAAGCTTTAAGTGGAAAACCTCTGACAAACTCACAGTACAGCACCTGCCAAAGTGTGGTGAGCACACTGGAGTATATATAGGAAGAGAGAGATATTTTTCTCAGGAGTTCAAGTTGAGTTCAAAGAAGAAGAAGAAGACTAACCTGCAGACATGCAATTTTTTGTATTATTGCCAAAATGTAATAATTTCATCATGCTGTAATTATTACTACTTTTTCTAATTGTATTGTGTTATCTGTGCAATTTTGTGAATTTTTACATAATTTTATATTGTAAATTTTGTAAATGAAATATTTTAAAGGACCCCAGGAAGACTAGCGGCCATTAAATGGGCAGCTAATGGGGATCCTAATAAAACTAATAAAACTAATAAGACTTACTTTCATCAAGTGGGCAGAAGCACATCTCCAAATGACTGCTTATCTTGCCAACATGTTAGCCACAACAACTGACTACAAGTGAGACTGAGAAGCAAATAAAACAGACTTGATCGATACAATAAATGCAGCGTGGCTCAAAAGCAGCATACAGAGGAGCAAGTTGTTGGAAGATACATGTAGCATGGTGAAACATCTTTCTGCAGTTTATGTGCCGAGCAGTGTGGCTATATAACTGTAAAACAGACCGTCTATAGCATGTTGTCACCACTTTTTCCAGTATTAATAAGACCGGTGAGCACTTCTACAATTTTCCTCAAACAAACAATCAAAGAAATTCAACTTAATTATGCTATAAAAATAGCAATAGTTATATAAAATAACTATACACTGTGAAAAGCTGAAAAACATCCATCTTTAGCTGTAAGTTTTAGAACCATGTACAGCCTGTATTTGGTTATTTTGCTGACTTTTAAGGGTTAAGACAAGACTACATTTGTTTTATAACACCTCTAAACTGTTGTCCATCCCTGTGCATCCATCCTTTTCAACTTTGGTGGAAACATTTACTTGGATTCAAGAATGAACTGCTTAGATTCTGTTGGTCAAGGGTCACTGTGACCTACAAAAAACACACACTTTTGGCCATAACTCAAGAATTTATACATTAATTAGAACATTTTGTGTCCAAAGATGGAACTTCTTGCTCAATTTGGGCAGACGGCCAACTGTAGGAAGAATCCATATTTATTAAGGCCGTGGTGCTGCAGAGAACGCTCCAAGCTTTATGAATGTTTTCATACCCTTGCCCTGATCTATGCCTGGCCACAGTTTGACATGCAGTGTGAAATGTGGTCCGCCCATGTACACCGATCAGCCACAGCATTATGAGCACTGACAGGTGAAGTGGACATTGATTGTGTTGGTACTATGTGCTGTTCTAATGGAAAACCTTGGATTTTAACATCCACGTTGATGAGACTTACACACCCAAATAAACACTGTCCCACAACAAACACACTCCCTCATGCAAATGGAAACCCCAAATGTCACTGGCCTACCTCCACAGGAAAATTCACCCCACCACATGGAAAAAACATCAACCAATCAGGAACATGTTGAGGAACATGACAATGGCCAAACATGTTGATTTGACCTCCAAACTTCCTACACCCCATTCTGATCAAGAATCAACAGGATGCAGTGGAACAAGTTGGATTGACAGAGGCCCCACTGCACAAGCCAGAGTACCCAAAGGATCCAGTGTCAACGTCCTGGTTCCAGACCCCATAGGACACCCTGAGAGGTCCTCTTGTCCATGCCCAATGGTTCAGAGCATTTTTGAGCACATAAGGAGGACCAACATGATATTAGGCAGGTGGTCATAATGTTATGCCTGATCAGTGTAAGTGTGTGCTTTCCTAAACTGAGATGAATGCATTCAATCAACCACAGGTGCTTTCCTATAAATTTCTGACACAGGATGCACCTGAGCACAACGTGGAGTGTCACAGATTAAAGATACTTCGGTATAAGATAGGTTTTAGTTTTTAAATGTGCAAAAAGTTCTGAGAAAGATACGTCTTCATTGGTATTATGGGTTACTAAGAGTAGATTAAAGGAAAAATTGAGTTTTCTATCCATCTGGAATTAAATCTGCAACATAAGATGTGAAAAAGATGAGAGGATCTACACTTCAGATCACTGGCAACGTTGCAAAATATTGACAGAGGACTATATTTTAGTACCTGTTAACGATGCAGGAAGCAAACTGTTCACTCACCATACAAAATGTGGTGCATACACAAGGTTGGGCTGCAGAAATACAGCATTTATTTATGTTCCTCCCCAGTTTCAGACCTCATTTGTCAACCATTGGACGTGAACACCCACATACTGCCTCTTGTTTCCTCAGAGCTATGTAGGTCTGCTAAGAATATGTAGGTTTACCCTCAAAATGCCCACAGAAGCACACACACACTCAGGCAAAATATACGGCTGCTTACTATAATACAGGTTTCATAACCAAGAGTCCTTTAGAAATAGCCTGAGGACATGTGTGGTGTCTATGTGTGCTTGCTATGTGTCCAAATGTGCGCTGGTGAGCATTGCAACACAGAATATTCTTAAAATAAATTCATTTCTAGGAAAACAGCACAAATGGTAATCATAGCAATGACAGAGGAAAAACTTTGCCGAAAACATGTGGGATGTTTGCTTCGTTTTCTCTCCCTGCCTCTGTTTTATCGTGTTTTATAGCACATGTGTCTGTGTAATGTCCAACGGGAGATGAAAAAAACCTCACAGGCCCAGTTTTAATTCCCCGCTACAAATAACAAGATGAGCGAAAATCTCCCTCTGAGGAAAACGAATTCTTCTCTAAGCATATTCTCGCAGAGGGCTGGGATGCAGAGGAACACAGCACAATCTAATGGGCTGCTTCATTGCCTCCTCTTGATTGAATTTCAGCAAAAGAATGTAACGTGCCATGTGTGTTGTAATACTTTGGCCCGGATTCAGATCCAACAAGTGGCCTTTTTATGAATATACAAATGTATGCAGACTACATGAGTGCAGAATGAACACACTAATAAACCCATGCATAAATCAGTCACATTCCCCTGCACTAAACCAACACATTCCAGTCTGATGTGACGTTTCCCACTCGTTGCACCCATCCGTGTAATATGTTTCCTATTATGTGATCAAGGGACTGACCTTGCATTCGCATTTTTGCTGGTGCATTTCCTCCCTGTGACCCGTGGCTTCTTCCAGCGAGTCAGTCTGGGTGCTGGAGAGAGAGAAAACACAAGCAACATTGCCACGATAGACCTAGTCCTGGAGTGAACTTTGAGGAAAAAGAGCTCCTTTCTTCTCGGTGATTGATTAATCCGCAGGGACATTTAAAGACGTAGCGCCCAGAAACCCGGGAAACCAGAGCTTAGCACCTCACATTATAGTGGGACTGATGTCCTAGTGGTCCAAGAAAGGGAGGGAATGTGGTGGTGGTAGTGGTTTTGCTTATGAGACAGCAGAAATAAACAGTATATTGTAGCTGTTGATGGGAAAATGAGAGGAGAGGAACAAGAATTCTGCAGTTAGACAGTCTGCGTCTCTAACCTCTTGGCCACCACAATACCAAAAAATTAATTTCCACTATGCAGGATTTAGTGGCATCTGGTTTATGATTGCAACCAGCTGAATACCTCTCATCTCCTCCGCTCCTGACAAGCATGCAAAAGAACCTACGATGGCAGCTAAAGACAAAAAAATGGCCTTTCTAGTGATGATGTTTGGTTTATCCAGTCTGGTCTACTATAGAAAGAGGCAGACTCCGTAAAAGAAGAGGACCAGCGTCATCTACAGACAGGAAGAGCTCATTCTAAGGCGATTGTACACTAATGAAACGTACATTTAAGTATTTATGAGTACCATTTCTGCTAATTAATACCCCCAAGTCCTACACAGTAGCCTTTTAAAGGGGGGGCGCCATTGATTCTACACATAAACTTCTGTATCCAGGTCTATAAGAGAAAGGCAGTATAAAATTGATGTCATTAATTACTGTTATGACCAATAGGACTAGTTTGTTTAATTGCACAGTTGAGTTCAATGTCACAATGGTGGCTTCCATTTAAGCTCTACAGGGATTTCCAGAGGGATGTAGATCTCATTTAACATAAGCCATGACATGCCATTGTCATTAGTGTCACTTCCAGCTATTTACAGCTGCAATAACATGATCACCAACCCTGCCTAATGTGCAGATGAACCACTGCAGCAGTAATCCTAAAAGGCCTCTTAAGGTAAGATAAGATAATCTTTATTTGTCACATACACAATTTTACACAGTACAATGTGCGGTGAAATGTGCTTTGTACCAGCATCCAGTTGCAAAACAAACTACAAAAGCACTCAGAGAGCTCATACCTCCGCCAAGGAGCTTCAGTCCACCCCCAACACAATCTCTCAATTCACATATTTTGTATGGAACATTACAGATACAAATGTAATTACATACAGTTCAAATTTCCTACCGACAATGCAGCCTTCACCCCATTCGACCTAATGAACAGGCGCGACCTCTAGCACGGCAGCTGCTAACAGCCTCCCAGCTTCTTAGACAACCGGAAATAAGAATGCCGGCCCAACTGTGCGTATGTCACTCAGGAAGGAAAGAGAACTGTCACTGTCGCGTGGAGACCCAAAATCTCATGTGGTCACAGGGGGTTACCCCAGAAACAAGAGTGCCCTCTGGTGGCTTTTAGAGTAAACCGCATTTAATTGTCCACCTGGTTACACTTTCCTGGATCCAGAAGGTGATCTGGAGCAGTCCCAAAATTATTTCTTCCTTGTCCTATTTCACACATTTCATGAAAATTTCATCCAAATCTGTCCATAAGTTTTCGAGTTATTTTGAACACAAACAAACAAATAAATAAACAAACAAACAAACAAACCAACGCCGGCAAAAACATAACCTTCTTGGCAGAGGTAAAAAGGGTCAAGAAAAAAAATATATACATACATGGATAAATCAAATAAAGCATGGACCACTGTTATATATTATATAAGGTGCATGTGTAAAAAGATGCCATTGTGTAGTGGAAAGTCCGGTTTAAAGCTTAGAGTTGAGCAAAAGGATGACCTGAGGAAAGAAGCTCTTCCTCATCCTCTCAGTGGCAGCCCTTAGGCAACGATAGCGTCGGCCTGACGGCAGCAGGGATAAGAGAGAGTTTCCAGGATGGCTAGGCTGCTTCAGGATCTTCACAGCCCTTGACCTGCATCGCTGGGTGTAAATGTCCTGCAAGTTGGGGAGGTTGGATCTGATAGTCTGCTCAGCTGAACGGACAACCCTTTTGCAATGTTAATGTTTGATCGAATGGCTCTTGGCCAATTTCACCTCAATGACTAGGTGCTTTTGGCAGCCATCTACAAGCTTCTGCTTTTATCCGTGATCCTTTCTCTTAACAGAGCTGGTACAGGTCAACTAAATTTCTTGGCTTTCTGATAGAGAATCAATTCTTCACAGTCCACAGGTTCCTGATGGGGTTTAAATCACGACTTTGGGGAGCATAATACTACCACCACCATGCTCGACGGTAAGTTTGTTGTTCTTGGGGTTAAAGGCCTCACCGTGCCTCCTCCCAAACATATTTCTGGCCAAATAGCTCAAGTTTTGTTTCATCTGACCACAGAACTTTCCTCCAGAAGGTCTTATCTTTGTCCACATGATCAGCAGCAAACTTGAGTCAAGCTGTGGGAAGGCCAGTCTAAAACCTTTAACTTACAGCTTTGTACATCAACAAAGCTGATGATTCAAGTTGCTGTATGCATATTTTTGACCCACTTGCAGCCATCCCAACAACAAATGTTGGTAATCCCAGTAGCCACTTTAAGTTGAAACACTTTGCACTGACACTGCACATACAAAAACACCTAAAGAGCATAAAACACGAAATTTATCATTTCAAACAACGCACTCAATTTATTTTTATTTATTTTATTTAAGCTCTGTTTGTAGCACACACACTGTACTCGTCTTTTCTTTGTTTTACTGGTGCTGGGGTATTTGGTCTTCAGCTGTTGTGGTCAGCTGATTGGCTTCAGGTAAAAGGTGGCAGCAGTGGAGGACCAGGCTTTTATACCACAGCTGCCAATCGGGCCATACCAAGTGCCTACTACTTCAAGGTGTGGACCAGGTTTATTTGATTTAAATATTACTTTATTCATTTGATTTGTGTTGTGTAATTAGATATATTTTGGGTTGTCTAGTATTGTTCTTGGACTAAGCAGATCTATTGTACTGTTTCATGCTTTTTGTTGTTAGTTTGGGCGTAGGCGTTTTATGTTTCCCCTCCTGTGTTTAACTGGTCTGATCAGCCAGTAATATATATCCCTTTTGTTCAGTGCTTTTCAGTGGAGTTTGTTTGCCCTGTTAAGCTAAGTTCTGTTCTTTTGACCTCTTTTCTGGGTCTGGACTTCCCTTTGGTTTTTGTAGCTTTGTTTGGCATTTTTTAGGTGAAATAAAAACCCCTTGTGAGTCCTCGTGCTTTGCAGCTCGGCCCCTCAAAGGATTTTGTCATATTTCTGGAAAACCTATAGTAAATCTATGAAAGAACCAAAATGCATGATTGGTTTTTGTGACAAAGACACATAGGTTTTTATAATTCCATTGTAGAAAATTTAGAGTTAGAGAAGTCATTGGAAAGTTAAGACCACCATGATATACATGCTCTTTACGAGTGTATGTAAACTTTTGGTCACGATTGTATGTCTTGTGGTTTCTGAGATGCAGAGTGTTCATGATGTGGCTCATCTGTTTGAGATGTTCAAGATATATAGTGAAATACCTATCTATTTATACACAATCGTGAACAGAAGTTTCAGAAGTAACATCAAACTGAAATGTGATGGTGTAGCCACAAAAATTTCCTCAGCCACTTGGTCCAAATACCAAAGGTCCTGGTTCCAGACTATTAAGTTGATGGACTTGTAGTTCTGCTTGCTGGAGTAAGCAAAGGTTTAAGGACGCTCTGTGAATTTGCGCCAGAGAAAAAAAAACCCACAGCAAGCCCATAAAGCAATATTTCCTTTCGCAGTCAGCAGTCCTTAAAAAGCTGATGGCTCGGAGACCACGCTGTCTGTGTTGATGCTGTGAGAAGAATTCTAAACATGCAGTGAAGCGGCGCTGATCAGAATCCAGGCTGGCATTACTGCTTCAAACTGGGAAATAAAGACAGACATATTGTCTCTATGTGGAGAAATAAAAAACAGATACATGAGCCCAGCAAGACGAGCTGACAGGTGAACTTAGGAAACTTTGCACAGTACAAAGGGAACAGTAACGGGAAGAGTGACTAGGAAGAAGCAGGAGGCAAACCTGGTGGTCAAAGTCACTGGTCGAGTTGCATTGTGGGTATTGTTGGTGTCATAAGAGTGTACAAGGAACACCAAAACACTTTGACTTTGAGTTTTGGTGCAAATCCTGAGCAATTTTGCCACTATGTGACCATTCATGCAGCATTTTACATCCCAATGAAATAACAATATCAGTTTCTTCAGTCAAGATCTTGGAGTTCACAAACAGATGTGGTTGAAATGGTTCCACTGCCTTTGAACCACTCAAAAAATTGATATAAATGGCCCCTTTCTTTGTTTCTTGAAGGCACATGCAAGCAAAACTATGAGACACACGCACAGATCAACTCACAGTGTTAACATTTGACAAATTAGGATTTTATTTCACCATGTGACCATAACTCAGCTGTGAGTCTGACAATCTACTCCTGATTAAAATTCCCAGACTGAGGTTTGATATTCACAGAAATCCTGACCATCAAAAGTCAATCTGCACGACTGCCTGTGTGCGTTTTGATGCAGATCCAGATTTTAAATTACAATTCACATTATGAAAATGACTGGATTGTTATGGCTTGGCTGCGGTATGTTGTCTGAATGCCGTTCAAGTTTGATTTAGGATGAGGGAAGAACTTGTTGACCTCTGAAGTGTGATGAGAATGAATTAACATATTTGGTTTTTGGAGTGTATTTCACAGACGCACTTCAAGTGTTACAGTAAATAATGCTGCTTATGGAATTCACAGCCTCATCTTAAGTCATTTTAATTACTATACACACTCATCATCTCGCTTCAGAGGCGTTATGTCACATTTGTGATGAATTTCTTCAGTATTTCTGGCCAAATACTTTGTCTCACACAAATTATAGCTCAACAGTGACTCTACTCATTTATGTAAAACATCCAATGCTTTTACCACGGGTTCTATCTGTCAGCCTAAAGAGTTTCAGAAGCCTGTCTGTATGTAGCTGTGGCTAGATCCTCAGTCACCATGGCATAGTAATCCTATGAGCTTCAGTAAAAAAAACAACTGGCTTCCTCATTTTGGTTCTTAAAGAACAACTGAGAAAGCCTCTTGGATGAGAGCTGAAACACCTCAAACAGCCTAAAAAAGAAGTCCAGTTGCTATTTACTGGATATCTTAGAGTTGCAGTGATTAAAAACAATATGATCACAGATGTTTACACTCTATTTTATAAGGAGCCGTTTAAATTAAGATGGGTAACACTACTTGGAAACCTTGGTAGTGGTTGCCTTAGATAAAAGTCCTGATTGTTACACAGTTCCTCAGATGTTAGTGATGATGCAATTCTACAAGCATTTTAAAAGGCTGCTCAACCTTTAATATACGCTCTTAGATATAGATTTTTTCTCTAGCCTCCAAATATGACAGCTATGACATCTTTCTAGTTGTCTGCTCATTTGTGGTGCAGCTTAGTGGTTCCATTTTAGCTTCAGCTCCATTTTCTACCAGACAAAAACAACGTGATTACTGTACTAAAAAACAGAAACAGCTCTACAAGCAATAGTCAGTTTTTGCGGCTAAGAGAAACACACAGTAAACACATCATTGACACGATATCACATTTGAAGATGATATAGTGTAGCTAGCATGTGCTGCATGCAGTAAACCTCGTAAGTGGTCGATCAGAATTCGTAATTACATTGCTTTTAATCGCCGCATGTTCGATGCACAAAAGTGAGAATACTGTAAAAGTGCCTTTTAGGTGGGTTTTTCTTTTTGAATCTGATGCTGTGGATTGTTTTGATTGAAAATGTAATAATGTTTTAAAAAATCTGCAGTTTTTCTCAGAAATGTACAATCATAGTATATTATGTACTAAAAGCAGCAACAGCTTTGATTCTAGGAACATGCTACGGTGAAGCTATTTATAGCAGTAGCCTAGTTTTGGCTGATGTGGAACGACTTCTAATCATCAACATCTTGGTAGGACAGTGTAATATGTCAACTGATGTATGAAAGAATTTTCTCTTTGAGTTGTCTTTCTGAATGCATATGTCAACAGCTCCTGTATGAAGTTATGTAGGGTAACACTCTGTTTGAAGAGGACAGTGTAGCTTAAAGCCTTAAAGCTTCTACTTGCTGCAGTTCTTTACAGCTGATACCTCTGAGAGATCACAGTGTGAACAAAGACCGAGGAGTCTGTTTATGTCCCACGGCTTCAGTGCAGCAGCCCTTCACCTCTGACCCTGCCGATGACTTCAACAACCCTGCCCCCTTCTCTGCTAAGTGCTATAACCTTGTTGTTGTCTCGGCGTAGAGGCCCTCCCTCCCTGCACTGCTCCCTCAGCCCGCACCTCTTTTTACTGTGTGTTACATAACCGTGTTATTCCCACAACTCTCGGTGTCCTTGTTTTTGTGCTGTGCTGCTGTGAAGTTTACCATGACTACACTATTTTCGTGACCACCAGGACCAATGTGGATCCAGCTTTACTTTCACTCATCACTATAAACAAAAATATGGAGTACATTGGTCCTAAATTAAGACATTCTGGCTACTTCTTTTATGCAAAATCTAGTTTAGGCTCAGTACCAGTGTTACTGAGAAGTGGTATTTAAGCGTAACATAAGCACAACCACTTAACTATAGTCCCTCAAAAACCGTGGTCCTGAGCCTCCACTACTTCCAGTGTCTCTGGTCGACCACTGACCAGCTTCTACACAACTTTCTTTATGTTGCGCAATCAAGACCTCATTTTATGCTTCCATAGCCAGCCTTGTGACTATTCGAGTCCACATTATTTTGTAATGTATTAGTAAAATCTGACCCAGCACTACTAGAAAGAGTTGATGTTCCGAGTCTTGCTGCAGTCATGATGCCAGGGGTCAGCACCACCAAGGGTCTTATCAATGAGGCTTGGCAGGGCACAGTCTGAAGAAGTAAGATGTAGCCACAGTGCAGTGGATTGGATAGGTGTTGGGGTCAGTTATGCTGCAAGGCATGGACAAGGGTCTTGGTAAGCATCTGGTGGCTGATTTTACAGCTCAGCCACCAGATGTTTACTGTGGAGCTCACCTTCAGAGCCTTGGTTTCCACGTTCTGGGCAGAGTGTTGCAAATGGGGAAAACGGAGCATAGGATGGGCAGATGTGTCGGTGCAGTGGCAGCAGTAATGTGGTGTTTATACCGGACTGTCAAGCTGAAGAGTTAGATTGGATGGATGGATGGATGGATGGATGGACGGACGGACGGACGGACGGACGGACGGACGGATGGATGGATGGAATGATGGATGGATGGATGGACGGATGGACGGACTATTAGGAAGACTTCACAGCCTCAAGTTGAAGAGTGAGATTGGATGGATGGATGGATGGATGGATGGAATGATGGATGGATGGATGGATGGATGGATGGATGGAATGATGGATGGATGGATGATGGATGGATGGATGGATGGATGGATGGATGATGGATGGATGGATGGATGGACGGATGGATGGACGGATGGACGGACTATTAGGAAGACTTCACAGCCTCATTTTGGCAAATACCCCAACAGACATATGAGTCTGAATGTGGAGAGATGCTTGAAGCAGTATGCTAGCAACACACCGCTAACAAGCCCACAATAACAATGCTAAAGTGATTAAAAAGCTAATTTGTTTTGCAGGCATTTCATCACAAATCAAATCAATGGACGAAGAGAAACTTAGTTCTCCAGATGGCAAAAAATGAAAAGTTAAGGGACTGCCAAAACATGAGGAGATCTAGAAAGTCTATATCAACTCTCGGCCTCATAAAGGTGCCAAATGAAAAGTGTGGGGATCATTAAAATCAGCAGGATTCCACCTCTGACCACATCTTATGGCAGTCAGCTCCCAAGAGTTTAAGACACACAGCTTACATTGAGCTAATTTTTTGCTGTAACTCTGAAAAATCTCCTTCATTTTTCATTTGTATCATATTACCACCAGTAATAATATTGATAATAAAAGGTAAATAACCTCCTAACACATCTGGTAATGGCAGCTTTCATGAAAGTTACTCAAACAGGAATTAATAGTGCATTTTCAGTGGATTAATACACATTTAGTGCTCTCGTTAGTATTTCTGGAGCAGGACAGTGTGTGTGTTCAGTGCAGTAAATGTAAATGTTCCTCATGCAACAGTGTGTCT
>CM045450.1:29452386-29577386 GCA_024666655.1 Dascyllus trimaculatus
ATCGATGGAGACGAAGGATTTTAGAAGGATATCAAAAGCACAAAGAAAACTGATGACTCCCTAAAGAACTGCTTGCACGGATAACTCTTATGCAGCAGGGAGATTTATTCAGAGTAAAACTACCCTTCTACTGTGACCAGTCTGTAACACAAAGCATTTTATTTAGTATGTCAAAGCCTTCCAGCAGACATACGGTTCAGTTAGACACAACTAAGGAAAGACTTTCTTCAGCACCTCAAATCAAGCAAGGACAACATTACATGGCCGTAGTATGAAATGGATGATCTGAATTTGTAAATTTACACTGGTTTTAACAAGATTTACAGTGCAGTAGCCGTGGCTGCCCTAATGTTGAGTCAATTCACTGACTGTTCAACCAAGACACCCAAAACAAGGCTGTTTTTGAAAATGTTGCTTTATCAAATGTTTTTCTAAAGCTTAGCATAACCAGAACATGTCTCAGATGCTTTCATTAAAGGCTCCATATTATAAAATTTAATTTAAGTGTCCAAACTTTCTATATTTCAAGTTTGAGCTCGAAATGCCACACACACTATTAATTGTACAGGTGTATTTAAGGCTAAGGTTTTAGCCCCATTCCACTTTCTGTAGCCTAAAATGGCATCTGTCTTGTCTCAGATACTTTCATTAAAGGCTCCATATTATATCACCTTTTAACAAATTAACTTAAGTGTCCAAACATTCTATATTTCAAGTTTGAGCTCAAAATGCCACCCAAAATGCACCAGTTTAGAAAAATCAGGTTTTATTAAATATTTTAACTAAAATATGTCTTACACTGCTTTCATTAAAGGTCCCATATTATACCCCTTTTTGACAAGTTTACATAAATGTCCACAAAATGTAAATTTTCAGTTTGCGTTCAAAATACTACCCAAAATGTGCCATTTTTTAAAAAAAAATAGTTCTATTGAATGTTTTTTACTTAACCAGAATATGTTTTAGATACTTTCATTAAAGGACCCATATTATCCCACCCTTTAAACTAGTTAATATAAATGTCTACAGAATGTGAATTTCAAATTCAAGCTTAAAATACTACACAGACTATTAATTCTACAGGAATATTCCTGGTTTTAGCCCCATTCCACATGTCTGTAACCTAAAGTGGCCTCTGTCTTTGCATCTGAGGGGAAGGGGAGCCAACTGGGGGGCGGAGCTTATCCCGTTATGACATCCGAAAGGGCTGCAAACGTGATTGGTTCATTCAGAGACACATTTTCTGATCTAAGGAGAAAGGAAAGAATGGGGGAAATCATTTTTTTCATATTTTCTCACACTTAAGGGACATAATTATAATAGAAAAAATGAAAAATTATATTTTACATAATTTGACACCTTTAATCACAGAACAGGAGAACTCAGAAACTTAGAATTTCCCATTTTATAGTTTAGAAGTTGCTTATAATTTTGAGATCTGCCTAGAACAAAACTTAGTTTTGATTAATAAGCAAACACCAGGGGGAGCCACAGAAGCAGGTGACCTCATTAAGCCCTAATTTTTTGTTTGTTTGTTTTCTAAATTTTTGACCTCAATAAAAGTTTAGTCAGACATGTTGTGACATTCTCTCTGCTCAGGTTAACGGATAAGGTAGCAGTAAAAAAAAAAAAAAACACCAGGAGAAAAGTCCAAATTAGCAGAAAATAAAACAAAGCAAAAATGTGTTAGTAACCCTTGAAACTCTGTCTGCTATTTTGTCTTCAGTCCAGGCTGACAGAGAATATTCTGAACCCAATCTGAAGTTCATTGTCAGGAAAAAAAGGAGCGTATTTCACTCTCCTGTTGTTTATCCTACATCTGATACACCCCATTGCCGTGGAAATGATACTTCCATTTCATGGCTTTTTATTTTCCCTCCACATCTGATATGCCCCGCTGCAGGAGCGAAGGCTGCGGCACTCAGAGCGTTTGCCAAAGACAAAACGCTCTCACGCTGCTTTTGTGTGTCCGACTGGTAAAGTTCTCTAAGGGTGTGGCGTGGGAGAATACAATGCTTGTATTTCCAGAAAGAACATGATCTCATATTGTTTTTAGTTGGCTGGTGTTGCTCTCAGTGTCTTCCTTGTCAACAGGGACACAGCTGGGTTTCACTTTTTTCACTTTGTTTGAATTCACACATTAACCGTCATATAACCCCTTACTGAATATGCAGAGATTCCCCAGACCCTGTGTACTCTAAGCCCTGAAGCAAACATAAACCTAGCCTTAACTTCTTCAAGAGAGGATGGGTTTGATCATTAAGAGCTTTGCATGTGAGGAAAGGATTTTGAATTTTATTATGGGCTGACAGGAAGTCCATGAAGAGAGGCAAACATTAAACTAACAGAACTCAGCAGGTTGCAGCTCAAGATGAAAATAAGCAAACAGACAAAACACCTTTAACACATTAGTATCAGAATAATCACTGGCTTCCAACTGATCAACTAAAAAACAATACATTTACCTTTATATGTGGAAAGATTATCCCAAAGTAACAAAGCATTAATAAACTTTCCAATTAATAGTTCCCTTTTTTTAAAATTTCAAACCGTTTTAAAAATTAAATTGAAAACTTTTTCTTGTACTTATGAGTTCATCCACATCATATTCCATCTCACAGTACATTTGTTTCTTCCTGCTTTTAATTTCCACTGTGAATTTTTTGGGGGGGATTATTTTTTTTAAAAATGCATTAATTAATTGTTATTTTATTATGTATTATATAAGTGATTTAAAGACAGAATAAATAAATGTGGAATTTTGCTTTGACTCTCTTTTTAGGTTTAATAATTCATCATTTTATCACTAAATGTATATATAGGTCAATTAAAGTGAATGTATTTATTTATTAAAGTGTACAATATACTGTACCTCGGCCGCTGTAGAATCAGGAGTAAAGGTCTAGCAAATACACTTAGAAATGTTATTTAAAGTTACATTAAAACTTCACCACATAGTGAAACAATCATCATTAATTTCCCTGCTAACTTTGACAAAATAATAATTCATCATTTTGAGAGTGACGTCACCGAATGTTCACTTGTTCCCAGATGCCCAGAACATGTTCAGGCCGTAAAAAGTCCTTCTTTTAAGTTTTGACTACCAGTGACGACATCCTCTGTGTTCTTTCCATGTGTGCATGTGAGCTACCGTCTACTGACACTCCATAAGGTCACAGGAATCATATAGACTCATACTTGGCTCAGCCTTTTGGAGCTGGAAGCTGTCAGACTCACAGCGTCTGACTTTTTTTAAAAAATGGTTCCAGGTTTTTTCTGTATTCTGAGAGGACGATGGGATGCTGTGGTCGGTTTGTTCTGTGTAATGACAAACACTAATGAGAAGAGAGCGTCAGTGAATCATGAATGAATATGAGCTTGATTATCACTATAGGTGTTTTTTCCCCAAAAATATTTTGGATAATGTCACCATAAATCTCCACTCAACCAATTTGGACTTTTACAATAAACAGAAAGTATAATGTGACCATGAACACAGTAAGCTGCCCTACCTCCTGCAGCATGAGGCTGGTTTATAATGCTGCATTTGTTGACGTTTCTGCATGGACATTTGATGTTTTTCTTGTTGCTGTGCACAACTGGATGCGTTGCCAAGTGATGACAAATCTGATGGAGAAATCTTAGAGACGTGAAGATTTGGGTTTAGGCACTGGAGCATTCAGAAGTTACCTGAGAATTGAATTTCTGCACCAATTCAGGGGCAGCTTCATGGATCGATTCAGTTGCCATGGAGATACACATCAGATATGCCTTTGAGATGTACTCAGCTGCACAAGAAGTTAAATAGTGGTAGAAAATGATCAAACATTAATACATACAGCAGCACAGACTTTATTCCACTGTCTTCTTTCAACTCTACCTGCTGCCCAAAAAATTTAGCTTCGTCCCGTCCTTCCTGTGTCATTTGGTTTTGTCTGAAGAACATCAGCATGATGGAGGCTCAAGTAAATCTGGCCTGAATGCTTCCATTATAAAATTCAGAGTAAGAGCTGGCCTGTATTGACACTATGATCAAAACAAATGTGGTAGCAATTTTAACTTGCACCACATTATTTGGCCTGATTGCTTTATCGGCTGTTTATTATTTAGCTGCACTAAGCCTTGGAAACCCTGCCTGCACAATATTCTGTTCCCTTTTAACCTTAACTGCATTTTCATTTATGAAAGAACCTCAAAGACCCATCCCGCTTATGTCCAGAGAGTGACCATTAAGCTTCATTTTAACTTGTCTACTTTCAGTTTTCACTCACTGTTTGCTTAAGTTTAGGAAAATATCACACTTTGATTGACTACTGACCATTTTATCAAACCTGTAAACAAACAAACAAACAAAATCCTATTGAAAAGTTTCCCATTTGAAATTATATAAGAGATATACATCCAAGGTTCAACTGTTAATCAAAGACTGAGTGGTTAGATGAGCAAAAGTAAAACGAATAAATCTTTATTTATGTTAATCAAAAATAAATTTCCTCTTAATAAACATTATTAATACTACCCATATAAATTAATATAGTCTCAGATTTTTAAAAAAAGTTTCTGTGATGAACGTGGCAAAGAGCCAATCAGCAAAGTAGTTTACATTTCCTTTGGCCAATCAGAAGCTTCAGCCCGCCTCCTGACTGTCAGGTGCTCCAGTTAAGGTCAAAGGTCAAAGAGCCAGACGGAGCTAAATCGTCAATGAAAGCGGAACCTTATTACCTAAGTCAGTAATGATGGAGAGGGACGACATTTTGCTCAGTAAAAGCGCTGGGCCTGTCGCCATTGTCCGGTTAATGTGCCAGTTCATTGCACTGGTGAGTTCAGTGAAATTCTAGCTTCAGACATGTAGCAAACGGCGTCTGAAAGTCCGCTAGCCGTGATGCTAATTTCCGCCATATTAACCCCTATTGACTTATGCTAAAATGTTAGCGTTTTATAAGTCTGCTAGCCTAAATGCTAATTAGAGCCATTTAAAGTCCCTATTGAATATGCTAAAAGTATTAGCGACTTGAATGTTGGATTTATAAAGCGTTAAGAGATTTGCTGACTAGCAGACATGTTTCTGTGATGTTTTTGTATTTTAGAGAGACTTGTTTATTTCATTTTGACGCAAATTTAGAAGTATGAGCTGCTGGTTAAGAAGTACTTTGCTAGTAAATTCCACCGTTAGCTGGTGTTTCCTACAGTTAGCATTGCATCAGTTGCTTCATGTTTTCCATTATGTTGCTCAGCTTGAAGTGAATTTTTGCTTAAAGCATTAGCTATCAGAACTAAATATTGATTGAAACTGATTTTGAAACCGATGAATTATCTCTGTTGTACATCAGTCAATTGAATTCTGTTCACCTTATTTACAGGTCAGATTTTTGAGTTGGAGTGTTCCTCAGAGGAGCTGAGACCTCAGAGTGAATCTCAGGACCATCAAAGAAGATTGCAGAGACTTCAGACAAGATTTCAGAGACTCCAGAGAGACCAGTTTCCAGTACTGGATAACGAACCCGGTCCACAAGATGCTGAACCTGCTGGCGGTGGTAGGACTACTGTGAACTAAGGAGCCCTCCTATTTTCACCATCTACCTCGAGTGCGGTAGGATTAAACTTTACACACATGTACAGCTTAAAGACTTGGAGTAATACCCATGTTTTACTTTCTTTTTTTTTGTTCTTTAAAGTGTGCATGGTTTATATAGTCTTAATTTTTATTAGGCATGAATATCGTTTGGATTTTAGTGGAGAAAATAAAGACATGACAAGAAAAGCATTGAAAAATCGATGTTATTTTTAGGTTTTTAGGACTTTTCATTGGCACCGGCCATTGTTTGACAAACTATTTCCACTAACTGACAGAGCCTGCAAATTTTCTCTCCTGTCCTCTTGTGTAACTCATCATGTAGCTGCTTCTTCCACTGAGCCTACTTTCACAAACTAAGTGAACTGTAAAGTTGGGTGACGAAACAAAAGTCCTTGTCCTTGAGCTTCTTTGAAGCTAACAGAAATGGTTACCTAAGAAAATGTTACCACAACAGTGGATAGGAGAGCTTAAGACTTTATCGCCTGAATTTTTTGACCCACCCATCAATTTTTTATATTTTACTTTGCATACGTATATACAGCTATCTGGCATACCTAAACCGTTTTGGACTCTCCACTGTAGTGAAAGTCTTTTGTGATAAACTTGCCAACAGCCCTGTGACATTCTGCTGTCATTTTTCCTTGTTTGGTGATGATAAATAGATTTTACTTGGATAAAACCTGACAGCAAAGCAGAGGCTGCTGCTTGACTGATGTTGTCTGTGGGATTATTTAATTAGCATAACGTTACTTTACAGTAGTGCCTAATTGCCTTGATTTACTAGTAGTATGTGTGTGAAGTATATTGAAGCAATATTGAAGATCTACATTTTTGTTCTTAGGCGTCATGAGGATTCAAGGCCTCCTGTCTGCAGCCAGAAATTGTTTCAAAGGCAGATGCTGAGTGCTTGATTGCTGCAGTCATCCCGCTGTAAATACATTTCAGCAACTTCACAAGGTTTTTCGCTTCCTTACATATCTCTAAGGTCTTGAAGAGTATCTCGGTCAGTGCAATCAAAAGCTGCTTTTAAATCGATAAAACAGCTGAAAAGTTCCACCTCGCAGGTGAGGAAGACAAAAGGCTCAAAAATGCAGACTGAACAAGTAATAGACTCCGTCACATAAATGTAAGTCACTGAATCTTTGAGCTGTTATTGATGTATTAAGGCATTCTTTAGTAACTGTTTTGCTTCAAAGAAGTTATGTAATGTCATCAGTCTGCTGCCTACATGTGCGGTTTTTAAGAGCAGTGAGATTTTTACGAGTCACTAAAGATTTGGGACCTCGTCAGATTAGAGCTTTGTGTTGCTCTGTGTAAATAAAGATGAAAACGTGATCCAAACCCCGAAGTGTGAAAATGGTAATAACATATCCGAGTGTGAGGCAGCATTTACAGTGTGTTAACAGGGCTGGACTCAAATCCAACGTCTCTGGATTTATGGGCATTCCTTCACGCACCACGGAGAAAAAAAACCCCTGCTTGTTCCCTTCGAGAACCCCCCAACCAACGCATGCACACACACACACTCACACACACTCACACACACACACACACACACACACACACTGCTCTCTGTTACATAACCAGAGCCCCATTATCACACGCTCAGTTTTAAGGCCAGGGGGTCCCTGTTTCCCAGCAGCACTGTCCTCCACACACTCAAACATGCAACACAGGAGTCCATGTTTGAGGATTTCTGCAGGAAAGAAAACACAGGATTTTGTGCTTTACACACTTTTTTTTCCACACAAGAGCTCTCTGGCATATAAATGTGTTCCCACCTTCTCCTCTATCTTGCCCCCTCCCCGGTTGTATTTCTGTGCTCTGGATTTCCTAATGTCACATGTTGAAGTTGTTTTGCTCTTCAGGCGTCCTTGTGTGTGTGCAGAGTGGAGGGAGTGACAATGACAAGTCACACACACACACATTTCAGTATGATCAACATTCAACCGGCAACCTCTATTTTGGTCTTTTATATGAGCTGCAAACATATTTTCAGGCCCAGGAATGTGAACGTCACCCAGAATAAGAAGAGACATATGGTAAAAATGTGTGTGTGTCTCTTGGGTCAGTGACACGTGGGAGGACGACAACACCTTATATCCAGACCTGCCAATGTCACCCTGTGTGGTGTGTGTGTGTGTGTGGTGTGTGTGTGCTTTGAGGAAGCTTTGTGATGCTGAAATTATATCTAAAGTTTATCTCACAACTGTTTACGAGGTAGTTTTGAAAGTAAAATGTGAGAACAACAAGTCTGCATGCCTAAATGTAGGTCATTTGTCATTGCTCTGGAAAACAACTCGCATAGAAACCACTTAAATGTGAAGCAGCTGACTATCTATCAGTGTTCAGAGTAGTAGGAGGCAGATACAAAGTAGTAGGAGGCAGATATTTGCTTAAAAGCTGACATAAGGTGAAACTTGACCTTAGTGATTTGTTTATGGAGTTTATAATAAAATTATTTGACTATCTATGTGCAAACATTGGTAACTGGTCTCATTGTGCCAGTTTTCAGGTGCAGCATATGCAGCTGTGTTCAGTGAAACATCTCTAGAACCAAACAGCAGACAGCCAGTGTTCACAGCAACTAGCCAGGGAAGACAGTAAAGCATTTAAAAAGAGATCTGTTTCGTCAGAAGGTGCTGGAGATAAAGGGAGAAAATATTCTACTTCCACTGATTCTCACCTCTGTGTTGCTGAACATGCGAATAGACAAGTGTTGGCTCACAACTTGTGAGATGACAAGTGCAAATGTTGTTTTCACACAGCTTGCTTCCACTGCCCCTAAGTGATAACAGCAGTTTCAGAGGTTTGTTATTTGTTTGATTATACTTTGACAACTAGAACTTCATGGGCAAAGTAGGTGAAAAATGTCGATTGTGGTAAAAAGAAACCAATGATGACTGCTGGTTGGAGACAGTGCCTTACCCACTAATGGTTCATGGTGCCATAACAATGTTACGCTTAGTCCACAAGAGGTTGCTTTTCAAGATAAAATAGGCGCAGGCTGCTTTAATCATCTGAGCAAGCTTCATATGCTGTTGTTCTCAGCTGAAGAATGTCCCAGAGCTTCCTTTTGCTGTTAATGCTCTCATCTGTCAGTATTCTCTTTTACACTCTTTAAGAACAAAACAAGGCCATGACTATAGCAGAAACCCTTCAGCGTGTGATCACCGGGAGAAACACAGTACACCTACCAATAATCTTAATACAGCTTCCTACACATGCTTATGTGGGACACATGAATGGATATTACCATTTAGATAGCAGGTCATTTGTGAGGCAGCTCAGTGTCGATGCAGGCTGGTTTGGAATTTGCCACTTATGTGCTGATCAGTATTCATTGCAACAAGACAATTTCAAAGAAACCATATACTCTGGATGTCCAAAGATCCTATCTGCCCTTCTTTGCATAATAATCACAAGCTGAATGGAAGCAAAACCTTCAGGTTTAAAATTACAGCAGAGGGAAGCTGGGCTGATATTTCCCTTAGTCTTCTATTTTAGTTGTGCAGGTTACTGTTGTCTGTCGTTTTCTGCAACATCCTTCTCTCAACTCTTGGCATGTTTGTTTTGGAGACAATCATTCTTTTATATTGTTTTGAAATGGGACACGGCTTCCAAAGAAAACCTCTTTGTGTTGCCCAGTAAAGCTATTTTAAGCGGGTTGTGAGGGACGGTGGAGCTAAATGAGGGTTTGGAATTATAGAGCCCCCTTCTCTCCCTCATGCCAGGGCCAGAACAGGGGGCACCACGGGGAAACGGGGAGGGAAACAACCAGGGACAATAATATAGCCATCATTTTGTCAGTCTTTCAATATTCTGTATGTTTTCTGCAGTGATTTAAGCCTATCCTTTATTATTCACCCGCATAAAGAACAAACTTCCTCCCTCCCTGGTAAATGAGGTGATGACAAAAATATACAAGCTTATCAAGTTTTAATCTTATTTTTAGACTTTTTCAGTCACTGTAGACAGACAGTTATTATTGAAGGACCCCTGTATGTTCCATTACTGCAACTTTATCTGTCACATCTATCACAATGTTTTCCTCATATTAAAAGCAGTGATATGTTTCACAATTGCCGTCCTGTGTCATCAGCCAATCGTCATGGCCCAAAAGCCTTTTTGCCATAGTTTGACATCATCTTGGCCTGATAATAGACGTAAAGTTCGGGGTCACCAAAGTTATTAGAATTCACCTTCATGGAAACATGAATGTCTACACCTGTTAGAGCCACTAGCATCATATGATTACATCAACTTATGCCAAGCAAATGAGGCCAAAACATCCATTCTGACATAAAATTCCAGTGCAGGCAGAGGTCAAGTTCATGTAACTGTCAGTTTTCCTAAATACAAGTGCAAAACCTAGACAATGGCATTTGTTTTGATTGGCTCTCTCGCATCTTGTTCGTTTTAATGGTGACTGGAACTCCCAAGTGCTTAAGAAAATGTACAAGAACTTCAGCCAGATTATGCGAACTGCAAGTATTTCATCTCTTGGAGAGAAAAGTGCCAAAGCGTTGTTCTGATGTGCTCTGGCAGCAATTCCCCTATTGTGGCATGATTCTGTTGCAATGCTTCCTCCAGTGTAGTTGGGTGTCCAAAGCAAGTAACTTTGACACAGGACACTGCTATTTGCATGCCAACATTTAGGAGAATGTGGTGTTGCTAGCTCACCAACCAACTAGGTGTTCTGATAAATTTGCACCAAATTTTTAAAAAACAGTCATAAAAATCAGTGTTGTTGTTTTTTATTAATGTCTGCAGTCTTTTTTGGGGTGCCGCATAATACAGAAGATGCTCTTTTGGGTTGTTTTTGAGGGCAACAATAGATAATCTGTTTAGCTGTCTTCTATCTTGAGCCCTTTTGTAGAAGTCTATCCCCCAGGTTCCTTGTGGGTCAGTCTGTGCCTGAGTTTTATTATCTTGTCACAAGGATCAAATGTCCCACATCAGACCAGGAATCTCACCTTGGCCACATTCAGATGGCACCCTCTCCTCATTGTAGCAGCTGAGTCACACATGGGGGTGTGCACACACAAAACATTGGCACAGGACTCGCATATTGGTACATACAGTACATAGCAAACACACAGACACATGACTAACACATGCAGTCTCTGTGCCCAGCCGTAAACAACAGGGCGGCCCGTCGACCCAGCTGCTGACACTGACACTGAAATAGAGAATGTGATAAAGAGGTGACCTCCCCAAACTGCCTCCGTGATGTTATAGCTGTGACACTCGGTTAATGTCTTCTCTCACATTCGTAGGAATATATGTATCAGTATGTCCTTAGAGACAAATAGGAATTCAGGGTGTCATGATCAATGTTGTTGTTATTTTACACCCAGTCAGGTCAGAACAATTTGGCCATTGTCAAAGTCACTTAGGTCTTTACACTTGAGCATTTCTCCACTAAAAACATGTTGGCTATAAGGACTGACTTCACTTACCGTCTAACACCTCCAAGACCTTGACATGCACTGTTGGATGTAAAATGATCAGTGTTATACGCTTTATCTTCTTCACCTTAACCTTGTCTTGACATAGCAGGTGATACTATCTGCATTTTGCATGAATCTGATATGTAAGGTAAATAAAATATGAAGAATAAGCTACATAGCACTGTGTGTATTCTGTTTTTCCAGAAGAGAAATTACCATGTGGTTAAACCAATGCAAATTAACATAAATAAAGAATGAGATACTGTGTGCTCTCCCCACGTAGTTTTTCCTGATTTGCTCTTATGCTTTTGATATGTTATCTTATGATTATAAATGCATAAGATGGCTCCAGTGATAGTTGAAGGCCGGTGTAAGCGTTGTGCATATGTAAAAATACAAGCAGCTCAACAGCCTTGTTTTCCAGGAAATCAACCATTTCCTTTGTGGGCACCAGTTTGGGACATTTGTTGGGCAGTAACTCACCAAAACAAATTGAGCGCGACCACAAGCAGCGCCTTGAGGAACCTCGCCGCCTCTGACACAAACAGATCTGCGCCGTAAAAATGCTTCAGCAAAAACACATCATAATAAACAGATCCAAACCAGCGGCGGCAGAATGTGGAGTAACACCCAGCGGCGCTCAGTACACAGAGAAAGGATTACACAGGATTCACGCGCACTCACTCTTACACACTTTCTGATACACACAGTAACAAGAGATGACCTTTAATTTGCCAAAGTCATTGAGCGGAGGGGAGATGTGTGTTTATAGCTGGGTGTGAGAGTGAAAACAGATCTTATAACCACACACACACACACACACACACACACAAATATATATATATATATAAAGCAATGCATGGTAAATAATAACGCATCATTAATATTGCATTTAGAAAGGTGTTTTTCTAATATAAAACTTTCTTTTACTGCCTGAATAGCCTTGGTTAGCTGTTTGATAATGTCTTGAGGTTTGAATTTGCTCCACATGCAAATAACCATTGAGACTTGAGCAATAACTCCTACTGTGGACCTTGGCACTTTACTACTCAGCTACCTCTTTTATGGTGTGTGCAGTAGTTTTAAAGTGTGTTTAATGTGATGTATGTCTTTATTTTAACTCTAATGCACCAAGCAGGACTCCAGCTAGACTCCAAATCTAGTTGTATCCGAAATACAATGACAAAGAAGGCTTTCTATTTCTTTTTCTGTCTAATATTCCTCTTGATTATGATAACACTGTACCCTACAACGTTTTGACAGAAAATTGTTTGACTTGAGATGGAATGGGTTTATGTCTAGTGGTTACAGAGCCACTGTACAGGAATAGCTGAACAACAAAGTGGAGATGAGGAGATCTGGAACTGAGCTACAGTAGACACACCTCTGTGCAGTATCACTTAAATGTCAAAACACTGCAATTTGTATCGCCTCAGATGGCTGATGACTTACATTTTCCTGAAGAACGTGGAGGTAATCCTCCTTCTTCATTGTTCCAATTACTTTGTATAAAGCATCAGTTCAGTACAGTAGGTTTTGGTGTTATGGGGGGTTAAAGGCCTCACCTTCACTCCTGATAACATATTTGTGGTCGTTGTGGCCAAATAGCTCAAACGCCTTTTCTGTGTTCATGTGATCAGCAGCAAACTTTAGTCCAAATCCCACAAGAACGCAGATTTTAAAGTCAATAAACTCTTATGCTGCAATCTGTGGAATAGGCAGCGGCACTTAGAAGGAAAATACCCAAAGGTTTTTTATAATATGGAGGACGAGATTGTGACCACACAGATTGTAAATTCCTTGGAGAGCGCTGGAGGAAAAATGTTTCATAAACGGGCTGAACTTCAACTGAGCTGTGGCTGTGCAATGAAACCTCTCTGTCAACAGTTTTCTCTGGGATGACTTGTTCAGTAAGACGAAACATACTTTCAACGAAAACTGCTGACAGTCAAGTCAAGGCCTTCTGTAGAAAGAAAAACTGTTTCTACAACGACACATTGTTTTCATCAATATATCCTCTTGTGATTTAAATGGAGGAGTGACTCTTTAGGCTCCATGTGGTGTGCATTTTATCCCAAAGTCAGTGTTAGATGCTATAAAATCAGATCAGCACTGCACAGACATCTGGCAGTGCTGCAGCCTCTATTGCTTTAAAGGCACTCAGCACTAGGAAATCAGTTACGGTTTCTATATTGAGTCTGCAGCCTGTAGTTTCAAAATGTAGAAACTTCAAGGCCTAACAAAACCCTAAAGTGTTCATGTGGGTGCAAAGGAAGCTTTTCAGCTGATAAATGATTTGCATTTAATTGTAATAATTTGTTAATTAGTATTTGGCATCATCACTGCTAATTGGTGTTCAGTATGTTTCCATAATCAGTCAAGTAAAGAGAGGTCACCGGAGATCATTTACACGGAAGCATCCAGAAAGATGTATGAAGTCCATTAATGAGGTTTCCCATCAGCAGTGGCTGCACCGCACTGACCTGCTTTTATTTTGAAATTTTAATAAATTCATTTTTCACACAGGGAGATTTCATGCACTACTTCTCTTCCTTCCTTCCCCTTTGTGTTCAGTTTTTACAAACTCAGCATTGTATGAGGCTTCCTTGTTTTATTGTGTGTGTGTGTGCGAGTGTGTGGATGCGCACACGTGTAATCGCACAAAATCGCACACATTATTATGATGACATACCTGCATGTGTGCATACGTGTGTGTGTACCTGAGGCTGAGTTTCTTCCATATAAGAAAACAAAGGGCTGTTTACCCATTTACATTCATGAGGAAAATCTTTTCGATGCTCCATCTGACATGTGGCAACCATTGTAAACATGGCCCAGATTTCCATGAGTGTGTATGTGTGTCAGTGTCTGGTTTCCATTTGTGGCTCTGTTTTGGCCAAACCAAGCATGACCGGGTGTGGATGGCGTGGGACTTTCGTAACAGCAGGGGTGAAAGGACCTTTGCAGCCCTTTGAAAAGAAAGCATTGCCAACAGGAGACCACAGACTGGTCAGCTGAACCTGTGATATCACTATGCACTAAGTATTTCAGAGATGGTTTTACTTCTTCAAATATTCTGACTCAGTACTTGTTTAGTTAGAGCTCCATTTTCCTGTGAGGCTTTATGTTGCTGTGGGCTGTCTGGCCTGAAGCGTTACACAGTTTACAGTAAACTTTATGGAAAACTGGTGACAACACCTGACAGGATTCTTCTGATACAGTAAAATAATAGAAAATAAGTAGTAAATTAGTAGTAAATAAGATGAGGGTTGATGTTTTTCACAACTTTAGAGCCCTTTCCATTGAGTCCTTTGCCTTCCTTTCTCAGGACATCTCTTTACCTTTTTCATAACATGGACACTTGCCAAAGAAATACTGTAATGCTGGGGTTTTTTGACTTTGAGCAATCCTTAGTGACACGTAGTCTTGTAGGTGCAACAGAGTTAGTAAATAAATCACATCGTAGAATACTGAGGCACCTTCTTCAACTAAAAGAAAATACCCAGAATCAAAAGATTAATCTCATAATCTCATAAAATACACTGGACTATCAATTGGAAACTCTGATTAATAATTAAATCAATAACTATAACCTAAATTTCCTCACTAGATTTCCACTAGATTAAAGGATTTGGGAGTTTTTTTTTTGAGTTTCCATGGCCACGTTCATCTATGTGCAGCATGTGCTCAATAACTCAGTGACTGAAAAAACACAACAGTAAATTCGAAGTCAAATCAGAACAGGTGCATTAACAAAAGTTAAGCACTTGTTTATTTAGTTGTCCTTGCATTTAAGGGATGGATGAGAGTTCCTCGGTTGCTGTTCCACTAGTTGTAGAGTTGTAGCTTTGAGAGTGATTGCAATTTTTTCTGGTGCTGTGCAGATTGGTGGAAGCTGGTCGTGCCTTTGTTCTCCTTGCAGAGTAACAGTTTAGCACTAATTAGCTTTGTTGCTCCTGTTGCTCGTAAAGGTGCAGACTTTATGTCATAGCTGCCGGGGTTAAGTAGACCTGTTTGCTTACTGGCAGCTAGCATTGCATACCTGCAAAACGAGGTATCCTCAGGCAAAAAATGAGAGTTCAATTTATTTTTCATGGACAAAGAAAACCTTCAAAAATTGTGCTATTTGATCACAGTGACCAGAGGTATGTTTAGAGGAGAGAAGGTGAGGCCTTTAACCTCAAGAACACCAAACTTACTGTTGAGCATGGTGGTGGTAGTATTATGCTCCCCAAGTCCTGACTTAAACCCCATCAAGAACCTGTGGACTCTAATGAAGAAACAGGTCTGTGTCAGAAAGCCAATGTATTTAGCCAAAAGCCAAAGGACATTTAATCAAATATTAGCATTTCTGCATGTATATTTTTGACTCGGCAGATTTTGTCATATTTCCAGAAGACCTTTAATAAATCTATAAAAGGACAAAAATGCGTAATTGTTCTTTGTATCAAAGACGTATGTGTTTCAATGATTCCGTCATAGAAAATTCCGCGTTATAGGAGTCGTTGGAAATTCAAGACTGCCATGATACATATGGTCTTTACAAGTGTGTGGAAACTTTTGGTCATGACTGTACGTTGTCAAACAGGTTGGAAAACCAGGTTGCTCTGTTGCATTCTGTTTGAGAAAGGTTATTACAGGAAGACCAGAGAGAAAAGAGTACTTTTAAAATTACTGCTCTCACCCAGAGGCAAGAGGCATTTTGGGGGACACCTGTATGCTATAGAACCTTATTTCACTGTCCATAATCATTAAAATGTTTGGAGCAATCAAAGAAAAAGGAGAGGAAAGCTTCGGACTGGTTTGCTGTTGCTCCAGGACAATGAGCCTGTCTACACAAACCAGGTGACAGAAGCTCGAAGCTTTCCTCTCCTCGCAAAAAAAAAAAATGACCACTAACATTTGAACTTTTGATGACAGTACAATAAAGCTTTGTAGTATACAGGTATACCACAAAATGAGAGTTACATCCTTAGTTTCCAGGTGAGGCTGAGAACTTTTGAACGTACCCATGTATGCTTGAGTAAAACAGCAAAGGCCAAACAAATAACAAAGCGATGGTGCAATTTGAGCGTTGATTCTTCTCACTTTAGGCATTGTGTAGTGTAATTTATCCCTTCACTCATTTAGAACCTGAGGAGAGGAAAGGTAAAACAAACCTTGGATATCGGTCACACAATTGCTAAAAGTTGATCACATCTTACAAGAGGAAGCAGAGTTGTTTTAACGCAACCAGGTCGAGCAGTGTGTTTAATATTCACTTGCACTCCACATCTTGGAAACACTATCTGCTGATTGCCAAGGTACATTCTGTGCCTTCTTGATAGCCTGATTGCCGAACACCAAGTACAGTGCAGCTGTAGGTTGCACATATTTCATCTTTATCTTGATTATCTTCTCTCGGTTTTCCTTGCATGTGTAAACTCTTATTCCCCTGCTCTTCACCTCGTCCTGCCTGCTGACAAAACCACAGCGTGACTTTTTTTTGACTGTTAAATACTGACCCGCAGATAAAAGAGGGCCACGACAACCCTCTTTTCCCCAGGAGACCATCTAGAAAGAGCTGGAACAGAGGACAATAGCATCAGCATGGCGTCTCGGTCTGTTTGTAAGCGTAGCTGCCAGGCTCCTCTCAAAGTGTAACGTAAGGTCACACATGATTGCATCTGTCCCGACCGTGAACTCTCTCTATTATCACATCGTCATGGAAGACGCTGCTTGACTTACACCTTGACTTCTCTGATGGAAGACAACCAAGAGGCATCGAGGACTTTCAGGTGATGTAACACCCCCTCTGCTGGGTATAACAACAGCAACCAGCAAGTGTTTTAATCATCTTCAGAATGATTACCTCTAAAAGTCAAGGGGTCTTTCAATGAGGTGGACTGGAGCTTTTTGAAAACACTGTGCTGGGACAAACAGTTGCACAAGCAATCTTCAGCAGAAACTAGTTTTAGGTGAAATTGCGGAAACCTGATCCAGAAACATGTAAATAAAATTAATCAGTGTTCTCAAAAAAGTGCCTAACATTTAGCAAAAGACCAATTTTTACAAGAAGACACCTTCTTCTTTGTACATGTGAAAAGCTAAACTCTTTTGCTGTAAAACACACCAAACCAAACATGGACTACTAACCAGACAAAATCAGCTGGAACCCCTAACTCTAAGATGCCCCAAGTTTGAGATACAATATTTCTGTCTACATAATTTAGTTAATTAAAAATTAAGTAAAAATCTGTACCTCTGAAATAGAATATCAAATATGACGGATTGTCTGTCTTCTATCTTGTGGTCCCTTGAGTCTATTTTTCTGTACTAAACTCATTTGAAAGTTATATTTTATTAGCTTAATTTTTTCTGTGTGTCAGGTTAAACACACAGGAAGCCTTGGGTAGCATCCCCTATTCTATTTTCATTATCAGTACACCTGAGAAATGCTTTTTGGCCTAACTCTGTGATCCCTAGATACATTTACAGGTAATTTCACCTTTACATTTAAGTTCCTCGCTTGGTAATTTTAAGGACTAGGCATAGAACAGTTTAGGCTATCAAGATCTTGTATAATTTGACATGCCATTACTTAGAGGGTTTTTATGTTAACCTTATTGTCAAAGGGGTAGAACATTTGTCATATTTTAACATGTATTTCACCATAAAATGCTGGCAGTAGAGATGTTGCTCAGACGTTTTCCCATTAATATTAGCAAACTTGGCTTAGCTGTTGCAATACATAAGGTTTTCCTGAATTAACTGGCTATCTGCTGTGCTATACTCCCACATATGGACCTGAAATGACATGAATGCAGACAGGTTTGTGTGTACATGTTAAAGTGCAGCCCAACATACTAACACATTTACATATATGCACAGATATGTCTTCCTCAAGGGAGATGTAAATGCGCTGTCAAGGGAAGTTCCACAGAACATCCCTTGACAGCGCATTTACATTTCTTGAGTGCTGTTCACCTCATATGCTTCTGCCAAACTTACATGAGAAGAACAAAGTGAGACCACATCAGAACACACAGGAGCCGACCTTGGCTGACATAGCACATCTCTGCAGCCTGACGTTCCATCACATTAATAAAAACACTACACCTCCCTTGAGACCTCATTAGGGCCCTCTCTGCCGTGCTGATAGGACAGAATGGGGCTCTTGCTTTGTACGCTGGACTTCACCACTACCTCAGGCAGGCAGGGGAAAAAAAAACTGTACCAGGAATAAAGGGCTATTGTCCGATTCCTGCCTGCTCCCACTCACTGTGTCACTGTTCATCCTTCAAATGCCGGCCCTGGCACAACAAGCCCCATGCCGAATGTTCCTGATCCACTGGGCCTGGGAATTTGGCAGCCAGTGTGCACACTCAAAAATAAGGATACAGTTTTGAGGCAAGGTTCACTTTCCAGAGATATATCATGACATAACGGGCACTCATTAGAGCACGATGTTAAGTATCTGATTCACCAGTTCTGAATATACATGAGACAATAGTGACCTTTTGGAAATAGGTTAATTGCTCACTATTTCATAGCGGGTCATGATGGCAATTTCATTATAATCTGCCTTATAAAGTTAGTGCACACCTCGTGTCTCAAAGCTAACAACACAATTTAAAAATTCAAGCTAAAATCAAAAATTCTGAGATCACTCATTGTGTAGGGAACAGCTAGATTAAACAGTACCTTTAAAGTTCCAACAGTAAGTTAAATTATCTGGGACCACTGGGAATATTTTATTCCCTCTTCTGCCCCTAGTGGTCTTTGAGGTGGCATAATGCTGAGCCCAGACTACATGATATCAACATGAAAATAGTTCAACCTGGACGAAATGGGGTGCTGGAACCAAACAACAAGGAGAGTTGATTATTTTATGCCATGTAGTGTATCATAGTTGACCACAAGTAATACCATTTTAAAAAAAGAAAGAAAAGATATCTGTATGAATATTGATGATATTTGGGTGTTGCTTCAAAACTTAATTTCTTTTTGCTGGCTTTCTGACACAGACTTGTTTCTTCAGCACAATCCACAGGTTCTTGATGGGGTTCTGGTAGGGACTTTGGGAAGAGCAGTCTAAAACCTTGATTCTGGCCTGATTTAGCCTTTTCTTTACTACTTTAGATGTGTGCTTGGGATCATTGTCAGAACAACCAACTGTGTCCAAGATCAACCTTCTGACTGATGATTTCAGGTTTTCCTGAAGAATGTGGAGGTAATCCTCCTCCTTCATTGTTTTATTTACTTTGTGACTTTGACTTTGTGTAAAGCTCCAGTTCCACTGGCACCAAAACAGCCCAAGAGTGTGATACTGCCACCTCCATGCTTGATGGTAGGTTTGGTGTTCTTGGGGTTAAAGGCGTCACTTTCTCTCGTCCAAACATATCTCTGGTCAATTCTTGTTTCATCTGACTACAGAACTTTCCTCCAGAAAGCCTTTTCTTTGGTCATGTGATCAGCAGCAAATTCAGCCAAGCTTTAAGGTGCTGCTTCTAGATAAAGAGCTTCCTTTTTGCATGGCAAGCCGCTCAACCTATGGCGGCGTGAAACACACTTGACTGTGGACAGAAACACTTGTGTTCCAGCAGCTTCTTATTCATTGCAGACCTGATTTTGGTGATTCTTAGTTGACTGTTGACCATCCTGACCACTTGACTCTCAGCAGCAGGTGACAGCCTGTGTTTTCTTCCTGATCATGGCAGTGACTCAACTGTAGCATGCACTTCGTACTTAGAAACAACTGTTTGCATTTTGAGATCTGTAGCAGCTTTGCTCCAAGTACCTTTGTTGACTTTCTTGATTTGCTTTGTCAGATTTTTGCTGAGCTTTTCTGACTTGCCCATTGTTGCACTTGTGGCTTAATTGGCTCAGAGGAACCATGACTACAGAGTTTAGAACTAGATAAAAACAAAATGATGAATCTGAATTCTGTGTCAAGAAAAGAAAGTACTCCACTAACATCTTAAAAAATATTTAAACGAAAATCTTAACAAAGCGCACGTCACTGATAACAGGCACCCCAACAGGCTTTTGCACTCTGAAAGGGTCTTTTTCTCAGAGTGGATGAAGCCCTTTGCTACTGTCCAGTAGAGCCATCTGGGTTCTCAGAACTGATGAGCAACACACTAACTGGGTTAGCGGATAAATGGGGCACTGTGGGAAATAAAACAAGGTTGTGTTTTGAGTCAAATCAAAGCTGTGGTTCCATGTGAGCGAGCACTGTGGGGAGATGAGAAATCAAAAGACACCGCTGTTAGAATCACTTGAAACACTCAATAAAAGCCAGTAGCAGGTCCCTGTGTGTCACTTTCTCTGTTTAATAAGGAACTTCTCTCGAAGAGGGAACTTATTGTTCCCAGAGCAGTAGATGATTTTTTTCCATTTGTCTCCATTTCTATGTAGGCACAGTGAATTTGATAGCCGGCGTGCCTATACAGTGTCGGAACGCACTGCGGTGAAACTATATAGCTCGGTCAACGGCAAGTAAATGTACCGTGATATCCTGGTCCACAGACACAAGCAGTAATCAGATCCCAGTGCTCCCATCACCTCTGACGCTTCAACGTCTCTGATCAGACTGGATTAAAGGTCACTCTGCTTAAAGCTACACTTAACAGGCTGCATTAAGCACACAAGGTACAAATAAAGTGATAAAACTGACATGTTTCTATCTATATAGTCTTTACTGTAATTGTTATTCTTAATATGATTACTATTAGCATGAGTAGAAGCCTGTGACAGTAGTTGTAGTAGTATTTTTTCATTCTGCTGTACTTCACTAATCCGTAAATTGATCTGCAGTGGTTTGGCATGTTTGTTAACGATTTGTGCTGTAACACACACGACCAGTTATGTAAGAGTTTCCTGTCTTAGTGTGTGTGTGTGCGTGTGCATGTGTGTGTGTGTGTATGTGTAGGATCCAGTAACTTGGCTCTGAGCTGAATGTGCCTTAAACAAACCTAGTAGTAAGAAAACGCCTGAGGGACTGAGGAAGGCAACAAGGGGAAAAAAATCTGCACATGCACGCACACTTTACGCACTTGGCCTTTACTAGAAGCTCTCATAGAGAAGCCCCACTGCTCACTGAAGTCTAGCAGCCTCCTGTGTGGAAAAGTAATTTCATAAGGACCTTTCACATTCACAACACCCCAAGTGTCTTTATTCCTCTAAGACATGTAGTACAAAGCCTAAATGTCGCCAAGTCATAATTATTTTGTCCCTTTAAATCTGAAAGAACATGTTCAGTACAGTTTTATTACATAGTTAAATGGAGTTTATAATGTCATTTAAGTTGCTCAAACTCTTTTTGAGTCATGGGAAAAAGAGAGAAGATGTAAAGAGAAAAGGGGAAAAGTGACCTCAGTAGCTCAAGAGTATTAAAGGTTCCATATTATGCCATTTTTTCTGCAAAGTACTGAAAGTCTCACATGTCCCCGGAATGTGTCTTTCAGTTTTTCGGCTAATCTCTGCAAAGATAATTCATTTTTGCCACGGCCGTATAACCCCTGTTTTTTAACTGCTGTCTCAGGTTCTGTAGCTGCTGTCTGCACCTCGTTCAGGAAGAAGACCCTCTCTGCATCTGTGACTGACAGTACATAGGAAAGCAGTTGACACACACGGCAGCTGGCAGAGACATGAATGAGTGTGTGAGATGTATTGTTTCTTTCTCTTAAAGCGATCATTTACATGGAATATTTCGAATTCACAGCACAGCCATTATTTTTAATTCATGTGTATGATGAGTTTGTCAGATGACATTGCGGTTATAAAAATCTGCATTTTAGCAACAAAGCAGGAAGTGGCTCTAAAACGACATCCATGTAAGGCGATGTCTTAATGGACTGAATTTGTCTTTATTCCACAAGCAAACAGATGTAAACAAACCGAGTTTAGTTTGCACTGAAGTACGACAGATTACATTAAAACACAGTACCCCAACCAGTACTTGTTTATGGGTTTCGTATGTCTAACTTTCCATCATTTTTACATACGATCAAAGCTAATGATAATGTCAGTCACATTAGATGCAAAGCTTAGTTAACACTAAGTATTTTCCTGTTGTTGTGGTGACATTGTCATCAATAATAAAAGTAATCCACTAGATCTTCAGTTCCGTAGATGCTGGGAGTGCATGAAGACTCTTGTGTTCACTCTTGCAGCTGAACGTTTGGTGTTCTTTGTTCATGGCTGAGACATTTTAGAGTAAGCAGAAGCCAAACCAAATTAAAAGTCTGACAGATTATAAAGCAACTGTGTAATCCTAATGGCTCACCTGGAGGTGCCAGGCAGTTAAAAGGCAGGATTAGACAAAGCTTGAGCCAGACGAATGTTGGAAAGTCGCTGTTTTATAAAATTCTTACTGACTTGTAAAGCTGGGAGGTTATCTAGTTGTAGGGGGAGCTGAACAAATGGCAGAATTAAACCTCTTTAGCTTTTATTTTACACCCCCAAGTTTATAACAACTGCAAAACACAAAAGAAATATTCACCGTATGGGACATTTAAGGCAGTCATAATGTACTAACTTTTATTCAACGAATTTGCACACAGCTGCAGTAATTAAAGTCAAACAGGCAAACGTTTTTTATTTTATTTTATGATTTAGTTTTAGTCATAGTCTTCACAGTAAGTCTGCATTTGTTTTAATTTGATGATCTCAAATTAAATACGCAAGTCTTATTTTTGTCATGCATTTTAATTTAAATTGAATTTATTTCAAATTTGTTTTCTGATGACATATTCATATTAAAGCAGAAACATGACGGACTTGCACTGCACTTTCCACATTGGTTAGTGTGGTAGTTATTACTCCAAAACTCCTACAGACTGCACTCAATGCATTACAACAGAAAAGTTTAGACAAGGGTGACTCTGGCCTTAAGTATTGCAATCACTAAAATAGCACAGAGGTATACTTATTTTTAAATTAGGCAGTATATTCTTGAGGATAATTTGGATGTAGTTCTCTAATTAGACCAGGAACAATTTCTTTCCTTCTGCCGGCCACATAAAAGATATTGCACTGAACGCACCCACGTCATCTTGACAACGTTACATCAGCTTACCTTTTTCTAAATGTTGTGGTGCTTTTGTTCATTGACAGAATTAAAACTGCTGCTTTGAATGACACAGCTTTCATTTGGTCAAACGCATCAGACTAACAATCCTGAGCGTGAACATTTCCTCACCGCAGATACAAACAAGAATCAACTTGTAGACTTTTAGATGCTTTCTTAATGACTAATGCTCAGCATGCTTATTTTGCAATGATGTCTGATTGGCAGTAACAGTGTTTCCGTAAACCTGCTGCACCTAACGAACAAAGATTCATTAACAAACATGTTCTGCACCAGTTTGGACATAAAACGTATCATAGTTTGTCGCCTTTTAACACATGATGGCCTTTAAGCTTGTAATGGAAAAGAGTGTTTATGTCTGCCACTGAAATAAGACTGTGTTGATAGAATATTATGTAACATGTTTACTGACCGCTCATTCAGAGGGACTAAAATATTCATATATGCATGCTTCCGTGTATCTGTAAGATCAACATGTGTACTAGATGGTATCCCTGGACAGAGCAGCTGCTGTTCTGGATCACAGATTCTGTACATACCTGAGGAGGTGTAGAGTTTCACAGCAAGAACCACGGCGGTGTGAAGCTCTGGTGTCGTTTCTTTGAAAGCTGGAGAACGTGTGACATCCCTCACTTGAACATGACCGAGGTGTTGTGTGCACTGCAGTGACGATGATGCACACCAAATTTAATTTCATGCCCTGTAATTTTAGCAAAGCATGACAAGCGCTTACTGCATTTATTTTCTGTGGAATACAAACCAGTTGACAACATTAAAAAAAATGAATATGAGTGCTGCTTTAGACTGCGGGTTATGCTTTTATAGTCAGCGTTTCAAGCGTGAACTGTGGTGTTTAGTTCAGTCCCGAGGCTCCCAATTTGCTGGGTGTGAATGCTCTCTGACTGCAGATACATCCCACATATTTTTATTCTGATGTTGTCAAAACATCCACATGAAGCTCAGCAGTCTATGAGCCAAGCAAGGGTTTGAGGGAAACACAGATAATTATAATGTCCAGTATAAACCTGGCAACTCTTTATGTTTTGAGGCGATAAAAGCATGCAGGTACAGCCTTTGATCCAGTTACACATTTCTACTGTACTGTATATCTTTGCCTCACTATTTTACACACTCTACTGTATCAAAATTTGGTTATGGCAACCCAGATATTCATCTGCCACCTGGTCCACTGCTTTGATATGACTTGCATATCTCCATTTACTATGAAACTTTGTGTAGCTTGATCTAGCCAACATCTAGAAGGCAGAAATTCTAGAAATAACAATACTGAAGAGTCTGACAGAGATGCTAAATGTCTCACTGGTTATCAGATGGAGTGTCAGGAAACACTGACGACAACCCCTTCAGGATGAACTGAATAATTTTGGTGGCCTCCTTACAGTTGTATCTGGTGCCATCATGAATGTGTGCCGTACTTTGGTTTGGAAATTTGATACTGAACATGTTAACACAGTATTTAACTCGAAGCACTGCGGAGCCTGAGTGCAGCTTTACAGAGCTGCCAGTAAAGCTCTAGACTCTTAAGGCTTGCTTAAGTTTTGTTTAGCTTTGTTTTAGGGGCTCCTCAGAGGCCCATGGCAGCTACATGCATAGGCTTTAAGGTTCCACTGCAGATTACAAGATAGCTGATGTTTGCTTGGTCCCAAAACATGACGACACATCAGGATTACAGCATCAATGCAGAGACCAAGTGTTGGCTGCAAAAGCTGTGACTGGTAATGGGCTGTTTACCTCCCATGTGTTTCTGATCTCGAGACTTTCACTAGTCGTTCTGGTTTGTCTCTCTTTCTAATTGTAAGTGCAGCACTCTGACACCAACTGCGGATCCTGCGATGAAGTTTGGGACCCTATTAGTTTCAAACACTCTATTCTTGGGCTAAATTTTCAATCAGTTCTGGACAAATTGGCAGCTGTTTGAATTCTACAGCATTTCACAGCAGAATAATGATTTCTAATGACGTCGAGATCTTTTCAGATCTTTTTACTAGACTTAAAAACGTCCACAACCTTTTTTTTCTGATGGCCTCAGCTTGTTTAAATAAGAAAAATTCCACCTGTCACTCCCAATGAGGTTCTTATCATTTACGCCTAATGTGGATGCTAATTTATGGAAATGACTATGAATATGAACATTTTGGGTTTTAACCCTAAAATCACATCTTAACCCCTTAAAAAGCAGTCCAGACCCATGGGAACCTCAATTTGGTCACCACGATGACAGGATACCCGACTGGCTGGTGTACAGTTAGTAAAAAAGACACCTATTTTCTCACATTTTATTTATTTATTTTTTATTAAGAAGTGCTGTGCTGTGGTAAAACCTAGGTTTTCAGATTTGGTAACATCGTACACCAAGAAAAATTCCTCTACTGATATTATTTTGTCATCTGAACCATTGAAACTATTTTTCTTGGGCCTTTTAAGATCAAATTTTTCAAGCCAGCTAAGTGACCTGTTCTTAAAGCTCATTGCTGCTCTTTCCAGTCACTGGACAAGCTCCCATCTCTGTTTAAACTCTCTTCTCTCCTGCTGCTGCGGCAGAAGCCCAGATTTATTTCCATTCACCTTAGCAAACCTCTAATGAGACCATTCAGAAACCACAAACCTGTACAAACTCACAGTTCTAGTCACGCTGAGCTGCAGCTGGAGCACTGAAGAATAACCAAAGTGTCAGTAAGCTGTTACTGTAAATCCACTTTTACATGCAGTGGGCCAGTAATTGAAGAATGCAAAGTTCCAAACACAAATTCACCGAATGCCCACTGGTGATATTGCTAAACAAGAATAGTGCATGGAACAAGATTATTACTTTAAAAGTAGAGTACAGTGGTCCCTCGTCTATCGTGGGGGTTAAGTTCCAGAACCCCCCTGGGATAGACGAAATCTGCAAAGTAGAGATCTTTATTATTTATATATCTTTTAAGGCTTTATAAACCTTCCCCACACTGTTATTAAGCTTTCCCACACTCTTATAAACACTTTCTATGCTCTTAAACACTTCCTACACTCTTAAACCTTCCATCAAGAGAAGCTTCTACAGCCGTGTCCGATAATGGAACTAGCGACACAGCGATCCACTTGAAACGCCCACTTGGGAAAAACTCTGGTGTATTTTAAACACACTGACACCAAGGACGTCCGGCTGCCTACCTACCAGGAAACTGATGATGATGTTACAGTAATCCTACAGACGGTCACCGGTTCTCTGATGGTCATTTCCAGTAAACTCTCACCGTGTGGGACCAAAGGTTCTGACTGGCTTCCATCACCGCCGATCAATCAGCAACCGACTAGCTCAAGAGGAAGCGGCCGTAGCTGCGTTTTCCATACGTCCGTCTACTCATCTGCTGTACGCCATGTATTTTCTATACAATTTAAAAATCCACGATACAGTGAGACCGCGATATGGTGATGGACTACTATATATACCTTTTGTCAGATTCAGTGAACATCTCCTCAGGGTCCACCAGCTGTCCATTCTGCGTGCACACTAAATGAAAGGTCTGGTGTTTAGACACAGTCCTGACTCTATACACAACACTACTCCTCCATCACTCCTCATGCACAGGAAGCACATTAACATTTCCCTTGAGAAAGATTTATACACAGTGTTGGGATGCACGTTAACATGCACACACAAACCTACATTCTCATGCCATTTCAGGTCCACTTGTGGACATGTGGTGTAGCAGTCAGCCAGCTAACTCATGGTAGCCTTATCTACTGCAACAGCTAAGTCAAGTTTGCTCATATTATTGGAGTCAGTGGCAAAACAGTTGAGGAACATCTCTACCTCCAGCAATTTATGGGGATTTTTTCTCCCGCTGTTGATAAAAAGGTGTGTCTCTCCTTACTTTGGAGACACTTCTGTGTGGCCCATAAGCGCCACATTGCAAACTGACTGTACAGCATATTCATCGCTGTTATTCCCAGTTGGGGCACTGAACAATACAGTGTTTGTATCAAAGCGCTGTTTCATATCAGAAGAGCAGAGATCAACGGCTGCTTCATGTTTGTTCGTGCTGACCTTGTGCAGAAGGAATCAGAGAGACTCAGGCATCCAGCCAGGTGAGCAGCAGGGAGGCCAGAGCGCTGAGATCACTGAGCATGTGATTAGGGAAGTAGTGTGATAAAGAAATATGCAAAGGCTGCACTCCCACACGGAGGTCCGCCTATCAGAAAATGAAGTATTCTGGGAGAGCGTGCTCCCCACTGGTGTGCTTTATAGTTCTCCCATTCTAAAGCCTGGTTTTAAAAGGAACACTTTTATTTCTTTAGCAGGTTAGCTGCAATTTCTGGACTGAGAACAATGCCTTAAAATGGAAATACAGCGTTTTGTGCTTCTTTGCCAGGTAGTTATTAGAAGGAGAAGGCATGATGGGAAACTGGCATCAGTTTGACTTTATATTCGTTCTCAGTGCAGGTGGAGGTGTTTCTGTTAACTCAGGGCAGCGATTTAGGGATGACTCAGACTGTGGACGTTGTGATTTGGAGATAAGAGCCTTGGAAAGCTTTTCTCTAACCCAAATTACTTTATTTTTCATACTGTAAAAACAAAAGTCGTGTTTCCTTTCTAAGTCAAAGAAGTAGCTTATTGTAAGTGAAGAACAGGTGAAAACAGTAACATGGGGGTTCTAATATTTTATGCACAGAATATTAGGTTTGCTTTAACTTGGTCACAGTGTTGGTGACTCTCTCTGTAACCCATTTTAAAGAATTTCATTGTCCTGATAGCTTTGCTTTTTGATTCACATGCCAATAAAAGCCTTTGAATCCTTTATGCTCTGAAGCTTGGATCAGCCCTTTTCCCAGGAGAAACTCCATAGCTGTAGAAATGGTCATATCTTTAGCAGGGTAACCACAGCTTCTGTGAAATGTGAGACAAATACGGCACACTTCTTCACCAGATAGAGATCAGAAGGAGAAGGCATGATGGGAAACTGACTGTGGCTGCCTTTCCTCACAGTGATTCAGGAATGACTCAAATTGTGGACATTGTGATTTCAAGATAAGAGCCTTGACCACAGCCTTTCCTTAACCAAAATGATTTTATTTTCCATAGTGTAAAAACAAAGGTGTGTTACCTGTTACCTGTCCAAGTCAGATAATCAGCTTATTAACTTCTATTCTAATTTTAATATATACATTTTTTGGTACATAACATTTTAGATTTGCTTTAACTTGCTCCTAATGTTGGTGGTTGTGCTGATAGCTTTACTTTTTTGCTGCATATGACCATTAAAACCTAAGAATCTTTTCTGTTGGTGCATGTAAACATTGTATAAAGACTTATGAAACTTGGATGAGCCCTTTTCCCAGGAGAAACCCCTTATTGCTAGTTGTAGAAATGTTTGTTTCTTTAGCACAGTAGCTACAATTTCCGGACCGAGAGCGGTGCTTTAAAATGGAGATACAGCGCATTTATGCCCAAAATGTGAGAGAAATGTGGCACGCTTCTTTGCCAGATGGAGATTAGAAGGAGAAGATGGGAAACAAGCTGCAGTTTGACGTTGTATTAGTTCGCTGATAAAGTCACGGGGGTGTTTGTGTTGACTCAGAACAGTGATTCAGGAATGACTCAGATTGTACACATTGTAATTTTGAGATAAAAGCCTTGACCAGAGTTGTTCCTTAACCAAAATGACTTTGATGTGCATACTGTAATTGCAGAAAACTGGTGCAAATAGTAACTTAGGGATTCTAATATAAACATCCAGTTTTTGTACACAGATTATTAGATTTGCTTTAGCTTTGTCACAATGTTAGTGATTCTCTCTGTAACCTGTTTTCAAGAATTTCATTGTACCGATAGCTTTACTTTTTGCTGCATATGAGAACTAAAACCTTAGAAGCCTTTATGTTTGTGCATCTAAACATTGTTTAAAGATTAATGAAACTTGGATCAGCCCTTTTCCCAGGAGAAACTCCATATTGTTGGAGTCCAGTGAAAGAAAATATTATATGATTGCATGTATACAGCTGGTCCAGGTTCCTAAATGCTGTGACAGCGTGTGACTTGACAGATATGCAAATGATGGCTGCAAGGACGGCGTCTCATTTCTGATTAGGTGGAACATACTTGGTTATTTATATGGCTGACCTATTCAAGTCTGCAGAAGACAAGTCACAGGATGAAACAAGTATAGTGAAATAAGTCAGGTCACATTCATTTAAGGTTAATGGTTACATAATGCAAAAATAATGGTTTCAATATTGCTGCTTTGTGCATGTGGCCCACAGTAATGAGTAACCAGACTTGATCCTGTATTGAGGGATAAGCAGAAACAGATTTTTCTGTGCTGCATATAAACTTCATATATTCTCAGTATGATCAAAAACAGATTGAGCCTCATAATCCAGATCCTCCCGTCCGTGGAAACGTTTACTGACATGTCAGCGAAAAGGATGAGTGACTGACAGGCTGGTATCATCGCTGCTGCCGTCATCAACTGTTTACCTGTGTTTGTTTTGGCCTTGCTTATCGATAAACAGTCAGACCGGGGTCCTTTTGGGACCTCCTGGAACATGGAACACCATCTGCCTGAGCAAATATTGACCGGAGCACGACACCGCTATCGTCATGAGCCGCAGCGGGTCAGTGGCACTGAGGAGAGGCAGGCGTGTGGCATGAAGTGTGGTGTGTCGCAACATGTGTGTATTTACACACTGATAGCGAGCGGTGGAAAGGAGCGAGGGCTTTGGTGTACTTTTTCTGTAAAATTCCAACTGTGCATCACTTTACATCTCTGTGTCAGTGCACTTTAGAGTCAAGTCAAGCTCATTTAGAGTTTAATAATCTGTCGCTGATTCTATTCTACTCTTTTCTATTATTTATAGTAATCGCTCGCAAAATCCGCAAAGTACTAACCTTATATTTATTTTATTATTTGTATATATGCTAAGGCTTTATTAACCCTCAACACACTGTTATTAACCTTTCCCACTCTTATAAACCCTTCCTCCACCCTTAAACCTTCCATCTAGAGGAGCTTCTACAGCCGTGTCCGCTAATGGAACTAGCGACGCAGCGATCCACTTGAAACGCCCACTTGGGAAAAACTTTGGCGTATTTTAAACACACCGACACCGAGGATGTCCGCCTGCCTCCTTGGAAACTGATGAGGATGTTACGGTAATCCTACAGACTGTCACCGGTTCTCCGACGGTTATTTCCAGTTATTTCCAGGTTCCGGCTGGCTTCCATCACCGCCAATTAACCAGCGACCGACTAGCTCAAGCGGAAGCGGCCGTAGCTGCGTTTTCCATACGTCCGTCTACTCATCTGCTGTACGCTATGTATTTTATATACAATTTAAAAATCCACGATACAGTGAGACCGTGAAAAGTGGATCGCGATATGGCGAGGGACTACTGTATATTATTTTTCCTGAGCTGGAGTGTTTTTGCATCGTAGGTTTTACAAGTAAAGGATCTGAATGGGCCTTTAACTTGCGCTAATAGTGTTTTGCACTAAGTGATGCATGCTCTCTACAGTAAGTGTATTTTGTGTGATAGTCATGCAATGTGGATCAAGTTGTGGACGTCCTGGTGGATCAAACGGCAGAATCACTTGACAGGAAAATGCACACAGCAGCGTGAGGAATGTTTTCCTTCCACTGAGGAGATCTGCTACCTGATCCCACAGATATCCAATGACTAAGCTAACTAGGCCGAGCTCGCTAGTGACATTGCATGCAGAGACGTCAAAACATTCAATTTGACGTACAGTGGCGACTAAAACTCTGACACCACAATGGAAAAAAAAACAGGAAATGAAGAGAAACTATTTTTAAAGATCATTTTGTAACACCAGAGGTTCTTACATGTAAGATGAAGAAGAAATATTTCAGATTCCAAACTATTTCTAGGTCATAGGAGGCAGATTAGTGCCAGTGATGTTAACAATGCTAGGTCAGATTTCTTTGAGTCCTATCCTTCAATTCCTGACGTGACAAGAGGCTCTTTGGAACATTGTCATGATGGACTAACATGAGTTATGATGTCTGGAATCCATGAAGCTCACGTGTTGCTGTCATTAAAACAAAAGGAGGCAAACAAATACTGAGAGATTGAACTTTTCACTCAAATTATAAAGATTTAAATGAGTTAAATGCTTCCAAGTCAGCCTCTAAAACAGCCTTTCCAAAATCAAGGCCCGATTAATCGACCCTGATGAATTTTTACTCAGCAGTTAAAGCAGCTTGACTGTTTTTTTTGGGTGAAATTCATTCTGATATTGTAATGTTCTGGCTTAAAAGTGAATCATTGTGTGCCTCAGTGTTGTTTTAAATGCCATTTTCTCCTTCCAGGCACATCATTAAAGAAAAATCAGCAAAAGTTTCATCAGCTTTAATAAACTCAGCTTTTCACCTCACAAAGCGACTTTTTTGTTTTTTTTGCCAGAAGAGCAGTTGTTGTGTGCATGTTTCTGCTTCAGTGTAATAACTATCTGGTTCGCATTTGTCATCCAGAAGAATTGCTGCATTATCCAACTCCACTTTCTCATTCAGCTCTGCCGTTTCATTGGGTTATTGCATAACTTTTGGCTGCTTGGGATGACTGGAAGTGTTTCCGAGGAATATTTCAGACTTCATTCTCCAAAGAGAACATGCTGCACCACTAATGCGCATTCCTCATATGGAAATCTTTATCATCATTTCGGTCCTTGTTGTATTCTTTTAACTGTAATTGAAGACATAAACTGTTGCGCTGCTCACTGAGTTCATTTAAAGCAGGGGGGGTTTCCTATCAGAAACACATGTTGCTGTTTGGGAGCTGCTTGGATCTGGTGAAGCGAGGAGAGCTGCAAAGCACTCCTGATGTAAGCTGCTATGTTATAGCCACACTACACCTTTGTTGAAGCTATTTATAAGGAGCAGTTCAGCACATCAGTGTATAATATACACGTTTCTTTTCATTTTAAACTGATTATTATTCATTGCATCAATATAACCTTGATCTGAGACTAAATTCACTATATAAAAAGTATATTTCATAGATGAACAATGAATCATTTGCCAAATAAATTACCATTTTCAAGCATTGCCTCACATTCTTAAGCTTTGTCCATCTCTCAGACTGTGATTAGAGCAACACAGTAAAGGAGTTTTCACCAGCTAATTGAAGGACTCTTAAGCGGCTCTCAGACTTGCATTCTTTTTTCAATCTAACAGCAACTGAACGTGTCGGCGCTGTGCCTAAATGACCCCCCAAGTTTGCTTTTCTGTAAAAGTTGTGAGCAATTTTAGCATCAATATTGATCTAAAAACATCACAGAGAGCACACAAATGACAGTTTGCATCCAAAATCATAAAACAACTTCCTCATTTACTCTCTGCCACAATTTCATAGTTATTACAAATTTATGAGGTTTGTTGAAATAAAAAAACCTTACAGTGATAAAACAGATGAGATGAGACCCATCACCAAACATAATCCAAGTTTCATCAAATAATTAACAGGGGCTGAAGTTCAGTTTGTTGTTTCCAGCTGTTTGTAGGAGTCTTTCCTGTGAATATATTTAACACCTGCAGCATCAAACAGCAGCAGGATCCACATCAGCATCTCGAAAAAGAGAGAAAGTTGCACACTTTAAGATCCTCATTAATCGCTTCTAATTTGAAACAGTTCCCAACATGGAGACAGGTTTAATAAGGGTCTAATAGATCACAGTTTATCAGCGGCAGGTGAACTATTTGTTACTCGGCAACCGTCCTGAACTCTATCACAGCTGTCGGGATATTTTTATTTTACTGTTGGTCCAGTAGAAGTTATATTAACATCACACATAGACAGAATTTTAAAATAAGCGAGACTACAGTAGTCCCTTGCCATGTCACTTTTCACGGCCTCACTGTATCATGGATTTTTAAATTGTGTATAAAATATGTAGCGTACAGCAGAGGAGTAGACGCACATATGGAAAATGCAGCTACAGCTTCTTTGGCTTGAGCTAGTTGGTCACTGATTAATTGGCGGTGATGGAAGCCAGCCAGAACATAAAGTCCCACACGGTGAGTGTTTACTGGAGAGAACCGGTGACAGTCTGTAGGATTACCGTAACACCATCATCAGTTTTCTGGTAGGCAGCCGGACGTCCTCGGTGTCAGTGTGTTTAAAATACAGCAAAATTTTTACCAAGTGGATCGCTGTGTCGCTAGTTCCATTAAATGGTAAATGGTCTGCACCTATGTAGCACTTTTCTCTACTTTAGTGGTATCCAAAGCGTTTTACAATGTCTTTCGCATTCACCCATTCACCCATTCACCCAAGCCCTGCCAATGGAAGCAACTTCGGGTTCAGTGTCTTGCCCAAGGACACTTTGGCATGCGGAGGGGCGGGGAATCGAACCGCCAACCTTGCGATCAGTGGACAACCCGCTCTACCACCTGAGCCACAGCCGCCCAAATTATCAGACACAGCTGTAGAACCTTCTCTTGATGGAAGGTTTGAGAGTGTAGACGGGACTTAAGAGCATAGGAAGTGTTTATAAGAGTGTAGGAAAGGTTAATAACAGTGTGGGGAGGGTTTACAAAGCCTTAAAATATACACATATAATAAAATAAATATAAGGTCGCTACTTCACAGATTTCATCTATCACAGAGGGGTTCTGGAACCTAACCCCCGCGATAGACGAGGGATCACTGTATAAGTTATTGTCAAACTTTGGTAAGATATTGATATTAGTAGCTGTATTTACTGTCCAATCTCACATGAATGACTGAGTTAGTCAGGATGCTACCAGGATTATCTCAAAAAGTCCTCAGACTTTAAAGGCAATACATAGTTTGTCCCTGCCCTCTGAGAATTACCTGTGGGAGAGAACATTTCCTGCCAGGAACAGATATTTTCACCTGAGTTTGGATATTTCTGAGCATTAAAAACTACCTGTTAAAGTTAAGGGAAATATCAGGGTTGAGTTTAAATAGAGCATCTTCATCACCATGGTACAATAAAAAAAACACTGTTGAGGTTATGGAGCAGTTGTGCTTGGAAGGAGAAGAAGCTGTGGAGGACAAATGTTTTAATGACCCATCGAACCACCCCGACCTCCTCTCTGTGCCAACATTGTAACTCTATAACTGTGTCACCTGACCTACTAAATGGGAGGACACTTAAGTTTACTAATCAGCTGGTAATTATCGGGCTAATTTACGTCATAAAATGCGCCTATATTGCAATGGCCCGCACAATACTAACTCATCGTTGGCTGCTGCATGTTTGCCAAGAGTAGGCTAATGAAGTTGTTAAAATGTTTGGCAGCAACTTAAATCTAAACATAAAAGTAACTGACTAAGTCTGTGATGTTAACTGCATTTAGTTTGTCCACAGACCTGCTGCCAGTGCTGCAACCAGCCAGTAATGTGTGGTCCGACAGGTTGCCAGATCATTATGTCAATTATTCCCCACTTTCACAGAACAGTTTTTCACTCAATTAAAATAAAACGTTTTTTTTTCCTTCGCAGAAAATACACAGACTTTTATGAGAACTCACAATGAAGAGATTGCTTGAGAGACGTTTTAGCAACACTTTAAAATCAGCTGGGCCAACTGTTGGTAGCCAAACCTGCACCTTTGAGGGAATATAATAGAACGATGCAACATGTCTCACCAAGCAGACTTCCATGTAGGAGAGACAGAACTGTAAGTGCATCCGTTATGTCTGTTTTGGAGTGTATTTGGATGTTTTATTTCCAGCTAATAAGCCAAGTTGTATAAAGAAGTTGACAGAATTAAACAGAAAGTGAGCTGGTCTGACACTGCAGCATTCAGGTTCTGTAGCCCTGTACATAGAGGTTCAGGTCTAGTAACTACATGCAGCTAGAATGCAGTGTAATCATCTCTTTTGTTTCTGAGATTAAGGTAAATACAGCAATGTTCAGTCATGCTATCTTGACGGTTACTGGAAACAATCACTTGTAACTGGAGACATGATGTAATTCTGACAATACCTTCACTCTAAGAAGTAATTTAAGAAACACGACATGATAATGCAGGTAATTGAAATTCAAATGTCTGTGTTTATCGATTTGAAATTACATTTAAATTAAGGTAACTTAAAGAAATTGGCTTGATAACTTTAGTTTTTCTCTCTCTGAGGTCCGGATTTCAAGCCTACACAACTACTACGTATATACAGTATAAACTACAAACCGCTAATTAAAAGTACCCTTGATTGTAGAGGAAAATCTAACTTCTCCAACTTAAAGTAGTTTGTTGGTTAGCATAAAAAAACTCGGTTAATTTATGTTGTTGAGCCCAGACACTATTTTTTCAAGTGTACAGCAGTGTCCTGGAGCAATGTCCCTGGTTCAGTTCCATCTGTTACCTCTCATATTAGTCACTTTTCTGATTCCCGTCAAGCTCTACTACTGCTACCATCAACAAAGGCTTAAAATGGCAAAAAAATGTATATATTAAAGATAAGTTTAGCTAGCTAAGCTTCTGAACGTCTTTTTTAAACTACTGCCCAACACTATCAAAGATGATGGACAGTTGTTTTTCCTTCAACCATCAGTCATCCTGGCGTAACTCTGATAAACCTTATTTAGTCGTTGAGCTCACTTTGTCCTTGGTGTGGCACCGTCAAATCCCTGTAACAGCACCAAAAGCAGCGTCTGGGTTACAGGAAGTCATTAGATAGCCAAGTTGTTTGTGTGATTGATTAGACAAAAGCAAGTCAAAGTTATAATCTGATATGTGCACTAGTTTTCTCCAGGAAGCACGTACTGCTGCTTAAGGCTGAAGGTGGTCAGTGGCTCGATGCTGCCTCCAAACAAACACTCCTATTCAACAAATATCCCTTTAGAATATACTGTGAAGATACTGAGTCATTATGGCCTCAATTAATAAATTCAGACCCTCTGAAAAGTGTGTTGGTGGTCATTTTGGACATTGTTGCTCCACTGATAAGTTGTATAGAAGGCTATCCAGATCTTCCCTCATTTGATATGAACATACTTCATAGTGAAAAAAACGCTTTATCAAATTGTTATGGTTTTGAATGTATCTCACCATAAAATGCTGTCAGAAGAGATGTGTTTTCATAATTGTGTAGAGGAGATTGTCTGGAATCCAGCAATATCAGAATCAGCATGTTGCTTACTGTTGTTTGGAGGTTGATTTCGGACCTGTATGCAGAGTTGTGGTAGTGAAAGGTGAACTGATTAAAAAACAATGTTGAAAGAGGAACAGAGGTAGCTGATGAAGCTGGCTGATGATGATTGGCTAGAGACTGCGTAGTCTGTCTGAACACGAAGAACGCTGGCGCACAGCTGAGTGGAGTCAGCAGCTGGTAGTGGAGGATCTGCACAGGAGAACACGTGTGATAAGCACTAGAGATAAAATACTTGTTTCACTTCAGAAAGCTGAGAGTCTCTGTGGCTGTACTATAGAACAATCTGGCACTGGAGAGCAGGAGAAGTCGGGGTTTAATGGAGATCTTGATGCTGTGAGATGATTTGCAGGTGTTCACTCAGTCAGCTGCACTGAGCCAAGCCACGCCTTCAGCCACATACTGAAAAGGAATGAAGGAGAACAAAGGAGGAAGGAGGGCAGAACATGAAACATATCACTGTATGACTTAGAAACTGGGAAAAATATCAGCTTTGTCATTATTTATTCAGTGAAGCGTTCACATACTACTTGCAAATGTAACAAACCGGGTAAATGTTGGTATGTTAATATCTAGCTATGTATGAGTAGTTCTGATGGATGCAGCTGTATACAGGTTGTAACCAATTCAAAGTGATTTTTTTCTTGCCGCATTTGTCCGTAAGGATTTAAACATTAAAGAATGAGCAGTGAATTTTCTCCAGTTGTACTATATTCGTGGTTCAGGAGTTAAAGAGACCCTCAAAGGATGCTGTCACGCAATATTTCAGTTAATTAGCTTTCTTTCATTCTTATAATCAAACAATTAGGATTTAAAGTTTTCAAATACCTTTGACAGTTTCAGCGAATGTCTTCCGTCTTCCTCAAAACATCATCCAGATGTCGGGGATGACGTGCCTATCAGCTGATGTCACCGAGGCGTGGTCGACCTGTCAAATTTGACAGGTCGACCACGCCTCCTGCTGTCAGATCGCCCCCCCCCTCCGAGACGGCACTCCAGGTGTGGGACAGGTTGTAGGCTCCCTCATCCCTGTTCATCGTCCTGGGGGCACGTTTCCTGATCTCCACCGCCTCCATTATCCAACGTCGGAGCCAATTCTCTTCGGCGTGGATGACTCTGGCTTCTTCTCAATTTATTTAGTTGATTTTAAGTCTTCTTGCCTGATAGATGCATCATCCCCGACATCTGGATGATGTTCTGAGGAAGACGGAAGAGATTTGAAAACTTTAAATCCTAATTGCCTGATATATATGAAGGAAAGAAAGCTAATTAGTCCAATGGAAGGCAAAATGAACTTCTTTACACTAATATTTCACTTCAGCTTAATGGATCTGCCTGATGATGTCCTGAAACAAACTAGATAAAGTAGCTGAGGTTAGCCTTTGAAAGGTTCCAAATGAAAAAGTTGATCATAATCTACAACACGAGGCTTCAAACTGGCTCCAGTGCAAACCAAAGGGTGACAGTACATCTTGCAACATCTATCTTTACACACATGCATGATCTCCTCTCTAGAGTAGTGTATGATTTTGGCAATTGCATGCAAAACTTAATGTGTACGGCAATATGTTGACACATGAAGTATTATACATGGTGTGATTGAAAGAGCCGCAAGTTTGCTGATGTATATTACACTTTGACTCACTCATGAAAATCACTGTGTGGTTTGAGGCATGTAGGAACCTGAATTTAAAAAGTGATTTTCATGTATACACCTGCAACAAAGCATCAAGGAAATTAGAAATAAAGTTGCACTTAACAGTACTGCTGAAAGGGCTTGTGTGGAGGTCAGAGCAATCCAGCAGCCAGCAGGGATATCAAAAGTCTCTGACTCATGCAAACACACACACACACACACACACACACACACACACTTTTATCCTTGAGAAATCCCCGCACAGACAGCTGACACTGCATGTCAAAATTTCAGACCATGCTACATTCAGTGTCAACATGTTGTGCAATTGTCCTGCTCATTACGTAAGAGCCACAGTGATTCCAGAGGGCCCGGTTGGTCTGACCTGCTCACCTTGGCAGCCCACATGGACATTTCATAGACTGCTGGGATTACACCTGGTCAGGCAGTACAGAAATATCACATCCACCTATAATACCGATTCATATATGCAGTTTTACGCAATTTTCATTTACAATTTCATCAACATTTTCATCTGTCTGTCTGTTTGGTTTTTCAGTCATGCAGGTCATGGTAATCCTAGGAGCTTCAATAGAAAGAAGCTGGACGTCTCTTGTAGGTTCTCAAAGATGTTTCACCTCTTATCCAAAGATCTTCTTAAGTTCTAACCAAAGAAGCTGGAAAAAGTTGGTACTGAAGAAGCCTCTTGGATGAGAGGTGAAACGTCTTCAAGAACCTACAAGAGAAGTCCAGGGCCTTTCTACTGAAGCTCGTAGATTTACCTGCCAGGTTGATTAATAGATCCTGCATCTGTATTTGCAGCTGCAAATGACCTCTGTATTGGCAGTGTTCAGAATATGGAGAATACAGTCTACTTATACACATTCCCTCCTAGGGGTGTCGACAAAATATCGGTACAGCAATGTATCGTCGTCCCTCCTCGTATGATATGAATAATATTGATAATTTAATTAATAGAATGAGGCGCGCTAATATGGTGCATAGCCCCTTGACGCCTGAATTTATTTACAATTATATAAAAACAATAATTTTATGTGCTTTTGATTTCAAGTTGATGTTAAATTAAGTGGAGATTGTTAATTTGTCTATAGCACATAATAGATATAAAGGTGTAATGCAACAGGCATTAATGGTAACATTTTTTTATTGATGCCACAAATGCCATTTAAACTGATCCTAAGAGAAACCAGTACTTGCAAAAAGTTCCTAGGTATGTATTGAATATGCACGAACCGGCACTGGGGGAATGCATACACTTTCTCGCAGCAATACGTTGCAAATTTGCGACAACCGGCGTTAAACCCTGCCAGATTCCCCTGCCAGCTGCCATTTCCCCAGTGTCACTACTTAATGACTCCACATGGTGGCGTTTATCATATGAAAGAGGGAGACTTGAGTGGAAATGTATCGGTCCAAGAAGAGTTTGTACAGGTATAATGGAGAACAGCAATGCTACCATAAGAGATGCCCCATCCATGTTTAAGTCCAAAGTGTGGGCCCATTTGGGCTTTGGCAACATTGAGGGAACAAGCACAAAGACTACACCATATGCAAGATCTGCCTCGCCAAAGTAAAGTACACAGGCAACACCACCAACATGCAAACCCACCTGCAACACCACCATCCTGGACTCCTTGCAGAGAAAGTGGCTGATGCAGTTAATGTTTCAAGTCAGCCTGCAGCCGTTAACTTAATGTTTAAAAGCAAAACTTCCTTTATGATAAAGATACAACCTGTAAATTGCACCAGTGAGTCCCGACAAAGTTGGAATAATTTCCGAGCTGGAGGTTGATGACTTCTCTGCAGAGGCTGCTCATCGTGACGGGAGTCAACCATCAGGACAGGAGATAAAACCTGCTGGTGAGAGCACCATGGACATGTTTGGAAGCGAGAATGAACAAAAACTAATATATATTTTAAATTACCTGAAAACGCTGGAGGACTTGAATGATCAACGAGCACTGCAAGTTCCTGTGCTGTCAAAATGTACAGCACCACTGACGGAAAAACCTTGTAGACCTCTGACAAAGTTCCTGCAGTTGAATTCCTCAAGTTCAGTAACACTTGTTTGTGAGCCTGAAGGGAATAAAAGTCTACAGCTGTGCTAGCGGTTCTGTGAGACTTGTGCATCCCTTATCTGATGTTTCCTCGATCCTCATGATCCAGAAAGAATTTATGAGGATCTATGAGGAGTCTCGTGCGAGGATGCATAAAGGCAGAATTCATATAAACTCCACTTTATTATAAATCAGACTGATCTGAAGCCACGTCACAACACGACTGCTAAATTAGACAAGCAGCAGAAACAACTTTGAAGGTTTAACACCAAGATTTAGACTGTATTTGTTTTCACATTCCTTATCTTGTTATAATATCTGTTGGTCTAATTGGCAGAAGAACTACAAGCAGCTTTATTCAACATCATTGTTCTCTGATTTCAGTTTCAATCTGTATCTTGAATAATATTGTATTCAGGAAAAAGGAGAGTCTGATGTCTTTCAACAATAAAAAGCATTCACTTGTCACTTCTAGTCAGTGTTTTTTCTAATAACGCGCCCACTGTGATATTACCCTGCATCAAATCGATTTTTGACTTTTAGTTTGCGACCACACAGATGTCAGCTCCTATTTTATGCGCTGTAACATCTTTCTCTCTCGCCTCAACTTTCTCCCCCTTTTTCTCCCTTTCCCTCCAGCCAGACGTCTCCTACGCAGCTATGCACACTCCACTCTTTAGCAATTGTCTGTCCGCTGAGACGACTGCAGCATCTATTTTCGCCCGTCTCTTTGTGCGCTGAGGCTGCCAGAGGAGGCCATATTCTCTCCTCCTGAAACCACACAGGAAGAGCAGATTTCAGCAGTAAACCGCTCTAAATAGGACCTTTCTCAGACTAGCTGGGACCAGAAGGCCGCTTGGCTGTTTTCATTACACTCAGGTTTTTATTAAGGGTTTGAATTATGAACTTTTCAGCCAGTAAACATTAATATGAGCTAATATAAGAATTTGGGTGAATGTAAGAAAAGGGATACAGTTGTGATTCTGGCAAAACTACACACCTCATTATTTTCTTCTGTGTGCGTCCAGATAATGACACATTTTCTAATGGTTGAAACCTCAGTGAAGCCAGTGTTATTCATGTATGCGGCGAGGCCAAGTGGGGCCACAGACCCCCCAGGATCTGCACATTATTTCAGCCTAATTTATTTGATTTATTCCCGAGCCCAAGTGGAGGTAAGCTGTCAGCAAGATTATGGAAAAGCCAACAGGCTGAACTTCATGAGACTTGGTGGAGCACTGACACATTAAAAAACCATTAAACTTTGTTGGGGATTTGAATCACGTTTGCTAAAAGTGCAACATACGTCATCAGGGATTTGTTCCGCTAAAGTGCGACAGGTCCTCCATCCTCCATCTCGTGTTCACAGTCTTGTAGAGGAACTATTTTAAAACCCTTTGTGACCTACCTTACAACAAGTAGCCAGAGCATATACTTACATTTTTACATACTGTAATGCCATTTTTTGTCAAAGTACATACACAATCAGACAAAACTATAGACATTAAGAACCAGTTTGCAGAAAGACATGTACAAAAAAGTAAACTGAAGATATCTATATATCTACGTCTGTATCTACACACATATATGTACATATACATATACTACATACACTATATACATCAATGGTGCAATCAAAGTTTAAAGTTGAACATTACACTTCAATAGCACCAATGGAGCTGTGATAGGACTTACGACGATTCCTGTCCACAATAACACACAGAGGCACGGATTGTTCTGGTCCGATAACTTTGTGTGGGGGTGTGGGAGAGTGTAGGGAGTGTGTGGTGAGCGTCTGGAACCACGCGATAGTTCATGCTCACGATGTGATGAAGCGTATTCCGACGTAGGAGCTTAGCAATGTGAACATCCGCAGTCTAGATTATAATGTCTTTGTTGTGTGCGCTTACTGTATTTTTGTAAACACATTAGTGGAAAACGGCAGTCTTCTGTTTTTTTTATGCAAATGGAATTATTGCTCTATCTTATGTGGTTGCAATTCTACGGTATTGAAAAGTAAATACGCTAATGGGATCGTCGGCGCTCCTGTAGGTACCAAGGGGCTACAACTAAATTTAACACTGAAGTCGTTAAAGTTTATATAGAGCTCATTCAATGTTGAGTGTGTATCAGATGTCTTCAGTTTTTGTCACAATGAAAACTTCAGAAATAGTTCTATTATTCCATCACAGAAGACTGCAGTCAACCAGCCAGTTGATTCTCATTTGAATCACACTGTAAAAAGTGTATTTAAGCTGTTGTCGAAGTGAAGTACTGTTCTGGATCTCTCTTGTCTTTCTGCTTTGGTGAAGACACCTTGCTTTTGTAGCTTCTGTCAACTTGAAATCACATTTTGTCACTTTAAACTGGTATCCGAATTTTAGTGAAACTGCAAAAAATTACGGATCGTTTAGCGTTGCACATCTGACATCCATGTTTCTTCCTTTTCTTGCCGCAACTCAGCTGGTGTTTTCTTCTGATAGGATTAAAGACAAGCAACGAATGATACATCTCATGAAAAAATCATGTTTTCAATTTTACATTTGGGTAAAGCAAATAATTTAGTAGGGGAAACTTCAAATTGAGTTTCCTTAAAATGCAGGTGCAGCAATGCTTATTTGAGTGGAATCAAATGATTTCAAAGTGCATCTAACTTAAACCAGTGGCATTATTATTATTTGTTAACCCTATTTTGGATAAATGTAATTCAATTGCATGTCGCCATCTGAAGCAACTCATTTAAGCTGGTCCAACAAAAGATAAACAAAAGACAGTACTTGGAGCTTGTGGCACCAGTTCTTGACAAACTTGGCAGTTAGCCATGATAAAAATGCATTTTTAATGAATCGAAATGTAGTTCAGTGTGGCAGCTATTGTCAACATTAAAATGCTTCACATACAGTACAGTATGACAAATCATCTGAGTGGTGATCTCATTAGTTTGGCACTTCTTTGGCAGCTTTATGACACCAGTCGCGACCAGAAAAATTAGTCTGAGTTATAAATAATTTCCTCCTGCTTGTCGCTACAGTGCAGCAGAAAGTGGATAAAGGTGGAATGCAAGTTGCAGGTGATGGAGAACAGTGAAGGCTTTGTTTGAAACGTGTCTTACTGGTAGTTAGGAGGAAGTCTTACAATAACACACTCGTTCTCTCTCACACATACATGCAGCCGTGTGGGTCTGTGCATGCGTAATGGCACACAGATGTGGTCCAACCCTCGGCTCTCCGAAGAGGATATCCTGATGACGGCCTGGCGCAGCTGCCAGAAAGAGAGAAATAATGGAGAGACACGCAGCAGATGATAACGTTTACAGTGATTTCACAGTGACAGTGCCTCCTTTGGTGCAAGTGTTGAGATGGAGCAGAGTACAGTCCATCTGCATGCATGTAGGAACAACTTAAAGTTCATCAAAAACAAGTTACTCTTTAACTAACCCTGCTGTCCTACATTACTGCAGCAACAACAGAAGAGCTTTTAAACAGGGGGAACACGGTTTCATTTTCCCTTTTCGAAAACATCTTAAACAAGTTTCCTTTTGTCTACGAAGTTATGGTTCACAGTGTTCCAGAGATTATCAGGTAACAACAGGTAGTACAGTACTGAGCAAAAATAATAAACACAGGATCAACTGTTAATGTTTGATGCCCTTCTGTCTTTTTTAATCAATCTTTTACAATACGGAGAACAGTCCAAGGCACCGATGGCCAGGGGTTAGACTGGAACTGTGGAGATGTAGACAGATGTAGACCTTTGTATGAAGACAAAGGCCTGCATCTGTACATGAGCTGTAACGATACATGATGTGTGCTGACAATTATTTATTTGTTAACCCTATTTTGGATAAATGTAATTCAATTGTATGAAGACAAAGGCCTGCATCTGTACATGAGCTGTAACGATACATGATGTGTGCTGACAACTCTCTGCTCTAACCTTTTTCTTAGTGCTCTTTTATGTGCATCAGTGTTAAATATAGGGATGATGTTATGCTGCTGCAAAAGGAGCAGAGAAAGTCTAATGTGAAAGAATGACTAGTCTTTGTGATAAATACATTAAAAGAGAATTCATTTACTTTCATACTGCGGCATTAATGCACTGATATTAATGAGGTTACAGCTGGAAATCATTTAAAAAGACTCCCACATGCTGTCTGCATTTATTTCAAATGGCACTGTTTTTGCAAGTTAGACAGTGTGCAGAGTCCTTTTGAAGCTTTCTCCTACGCACCCGTCTCATGAAATAGATGTGCAAAGTGTTGCCTTGTCCTAAATCCTGCACGGAAATAATTAAATCAGCTTGCAATATCTAGCTATGGTGTAATTTGAGTTGCTCTGACACCCTGCTCAAACCAGCTAGCTCAAACTTGAGCTGGAGCTTGCCAGCTCAATGTAACAGTTAGCTTGCTTTTCTCAAGTGGGCCTTCGTCATGTTAGATTTAACAAAAATTGACACATATGCTGTTTAAGCAGATTATCAGTCCGTTTTACACCCAGTGATGACACAAAATGAGGTCTTTGTGTCACTCTGCGCAAATTTCTGACCTGTTTCTCTCTCCTACCTTTCCATCCATCTACTCCTAGAGAACTATTGGTTCCTAAATAGTTCTTCAAAGCAGAGAAAATCTTTATTTAGGTGTTTCTTTATGCACTTTATAAGGTTATTATTTTTTAAATGAATGAATTCTTAACTTTTTTTGACAGAATGAATCAGATAATTGTAGATACTGAATAACACATAATTAATATTTAAGCTTGTTGGGTAAATTTGTAATGCCGAGCTTATTTATCTTATGGAAATCAGTTTGGCAGAGGACTGAATTGGGACTAGAATCCCGTGGGAACAGAAGGGTGGTCGAAACAAAAACTGGATATCCTGGGATCTACCAAAACCAAACAGATGGAGTCTACAAATGAAATTTAAAAGACAATTCCCCGAGAGATCCCTCAGTTCCTCCAGGGGGATCCTGAGGCGTTCCCAGGTCAGATGAGACATATAAAGCCTCCAGTGAGTTCTGGGTCTACTGGGTCTCCTCCCAGGTGGACATGCCCAAAAAAACCTCCAAAGGAAGTTGCCCAGTAGGCATCCTAATCAGATGTCCAAACCACTTGATCTGGCTTCTTGAACCGGACGTTGTTGCAACAATAATGTTGATTTATATATATCAGGTACAAATGTGCTATCTCTGGATTGAGGTGACACTTGTTCGCCTCAACCATTTACTTCATAAAGTATTTGGTCTAACCAGGAAGCAAGGGATACAACTCTTATTTCGTGGCATAACTGTGAACTATAAAGCCTGTGTCACTGTACACAGAAACTCAAAATTTCTTTGTCGGTGACACTCTTTGAAAATCATTAGTTGTAAGGGAAGCCAAATCATGGACAAGAAAAAAACAAAGTTGTGGTTAAGCATCTGCTTAAAAAATGGAATGACCTCCAACTCTACATGAAGACCTGGTCAACACAGTCTCCTTGCCATTCAGCTGTAAAGAAGTGGTTTGATGATTGGTCATGAACATAGTGGAAAACATGGACATCAGTGTTGACTCAGTTCATGCTCACTTGACTCAGTCTTGGGTGCTGAGCAAACTGCAAGATGGGTGAATGTTGACACCAGATCAGAAGTCAAAGAGGATAGAGATTTCAAGGACACTTCTGGCTTGTTTTCAGGATGATTCAAGATATAAATGAGCCAAGATGAGACCCGTGTTCACCACTTTGATCGGAATCAAAGCAAACAGTGTGAACACAACAGTTCTCTCAAAAAGTTCAAGCTCTATACGTGTGTTGGCAAGGGTATGGTTTCTGTGTTTTAGGACAGTGATTTTGCTAATGATTGAGTTCTTGCAACAGGTTTAAACCATTAATGGGAACTACAATGCATCAGAAGTGAACTGACAGAAGCAATCGAAGGGGAGGGAAAGCTTTGAGCTAACTGCTGTTGCTCTTGGACAATGCGCTCATAATGAAGCTGTATGGTCAATCTGTTCGTCTTCTCCCTTGTGTGTCACCCTGCATAATAATTTATTAATAAGAATGATTGAGCAGCAATTTGAATGTTTTAATCTCTCAGAGTTTCTGCTTTTAACTTGTACTCTGGAAGCTGCAGCCTGACTAAACCAGTAACAGCATTTTGAGACTGCCACTGCACACGTGTTGGTGTTTACTTACTTCCTTTAGTCAGTAAAGGATCTGCGGTTTCCATAAACTGGGAATGCGTTGTGCAGATGTGCAGGCGGCGATGTGTTCAAAGCAAGCGGACAGGGATGAGAATGAGCAGCCCATTGTCTCACTGTTTCCCTTCGAGGAGGAAACGTGGTTCCCTGCGGAGGACTAGTGTATCTGTGCAGGCTGAGGTCCTTCAGGTTGCTTGGCAGGCGTATAGGTACACATGCAAGCAGAGCACGTGGGAACACACATATCCAGTTGCACAAACGCGTCCAAGATAAACACCCTTTCAATAGAGCAGACTCATCTCTGCCATTCTGCGTCCATCATCAGGTCGTCAGTATAAATGATAGATCACAGAGACTCTGCAGAGCAACAACTGCGGCTCCCCGAAGCCAATTAATCAGCCCAGGCAATCTGCTCGGTCCTAACTCACCCGACTTAATGCAGCCATGAAGCACCTCCAGCCGAGCCATCAGTGTAACCTTGAGCCTGTCTGAACACCATAAAGCTGGAGGGAACACTGATAAGATACTGCATGTGTACCGACAATATACAGTGTAATGTATGTGGTACTCGGTGTCCAGAGGGATGTGACAGCAAATACTGAGTGTAAATAACAACAGCATCTGTGGGACACAACAGGACACTCAGGTGGTTTACTAGTTTTAAGATTTACTAGGTGGCTTTTACTGGACTTGTGATTAACTGTCTTTATACCAGTTCTAGTGTATCATAGTGGGTGACTGATGGCGGACGCTTCATGATGTTCCAACAAGTTTTTTACTCATTGTTTTGTGATGTTGACCGGTAAGAACACAGAGCGCTCCTTCGCTGTAGTCTAAAGGGCGGACAACCCCAAAAACAATGCCTTCGGTTCAACTCTTTGTCTTCGTCAACACAAGACAGCCACTATCAAACACACAGACACCATTGTTCTTTTTACGCTCTCGTTTTCCAAAGTTGATCCCTCGCCAAGCTGGACCATCCAGCAAGAGTTTATGACTCCATGGTTGCTCAGACCCGACACAGCGACCATGTTACCAGACACAAACACTGTGTAGTTTGACTGGACTCGCCGATAAAGACCTGAATGCCGGTCAGATAGAGTTTCCTTTTTCCTTCCTCCTGACGGCAGCAGGTGTGTGTTAGTATTCAATCGTCAGACACAACAGGCTGTGTTGTGCCAGTTTCCACATGGTCTCCTCTTATGCTTAAGCCTTTCGTTTTTGTGGAATTTAAAGACCTTTGGCTGAACAAAAGAACTGTGTTGTGTGCAAAAAGTGCACTATGAGTGTGTGACTGCAGCCAGACAGGTCAGTCTGTGTCGGCTGTAGGTTTTATTTTACTGCTCACATACTGTAGTTTGTCCTTTAACGGAGGACATTTATTATTAGCCAAGTTATGGGACTTTTTTGTGTGGATTAATCAAAATATGGGTGCTGCTGTTCATAGGCCAACCTAAGCACAGTCTGTATTATGTATATAGCGAATGCAATGATGAATTTTACAATATATAGATATAGAACCCTTAGAAAGTGCCAAGATAAGGAGGAGATATTAATGATGTCCTGTTGAGGAGAAAGGCTTTCTGCACAGACAGTCTCTATATATAATTCACTAAAGGTTCCCGTTTTTTTAAACTTAATTCTATTTTTTATTTTCTTTTTCCATCTGCTTTGATTTGTTTTTCCTTTTCTGTTGTTTCTATTTTCTATTTCTGTTCCCTTCTTGTGGAAGTCGTGGCTCAGTGGTTGTCATCTGCAGATTGCTCAAACATGTGAAACGCTGTGACATGTTGAAAACACCGAAGACGTTAGAGATCCACAAAATTGCATGGCGGTTTTTAATGAAATGCCGTTGGAGCACAGCAGTGTGGAGCCTTTGCAAACTGTGTTTTGGACATGCTTTCATTTTTTTCTTTTTGCTCCAGTGATACTTGTTATTAGTTATGAGACACTCGTATGCGGATTAATTAAAAATTGGCTGCTGCTGTTCTCACTACATACTGGGTTTAATATATCTGACCGTCTTGCCACCAACTGTAGCAAAGTTCTTCAGGCGCCTACACTGAGACCTGAAACCAGGAAATTCCTCTTTAATATTCGATCACCTGAGTTTGAGACCTGATTTTTTTTTTACTTGTGCAGCTCGGCTTTGATTATTTGCAAAAAGTCAGACAGAGAGAGACTCCACTGGTCTTGGATGTTTGACTTTCAGTGAGCGGAATGACGTCTGCTCAGAGTTTGCCACTAGGAGACTGTTTCAAATGAGTTGAAGGCATAGACTGTATCTACAGGCTCAAAAAATCTTGTGTATGCTACCAATTATTAGGAAACTGATTATTAAAAATACCACTAATTGTAGACGAAACGCTACTTGTCATGAATTGGTGAGTCAAGGCTCCAAAATGCAGACATCCATGGCAGGTATTTAAGAAAATAAAAGCAAGCTTTAATCAAGAAGGCGGATACAAAACAAACCACACTCCAGATAAATCAAAAGCATGGGGAAGCTGGCAAAATTAATGAAAATATCCAAAAAGGTAACAAAAGTATGACATAACTGAAGCAAGAATTAAAGAAACACAAAAAGTCTGAAGTAATATGGAACAAAGGTAAAGACAGAAGGAAAATTTCAAAATAAAACAGGAAGTAACACAGGAAACTTGAATCTGAACCTTGGACTTACCGTACAGAAGAAAACAGTCCTGGTTATACAACATGGACAAGAGTCAGAAACACTGTTAGCAACTTTGTGCAGTGATCATCCAAAGTCAACAAAGACACAAGTTGTTAGTCTAAATTTAAGATGACTAGAGGGTCCAGGGTGGCTTTTACACTTTTTGTCCCTTGAGGAAATCTGTGTTGGGGTTGGAGCTGCCCTGCGAAATGCAATGAATCAACTAGAAAATGGAGCACATGAGTTTCTCTATCCGTCGGTTTAGTGGTGAGCTGCTGATGTTGGTTGGTGTGTTGATGGTGTTCTACCGACCAAAAACACACTTTCCAACAGCAGGTGCCCCTCGATACTGGTGGGTCACCCGTGGCCTCAAATTAACACAAGTGCTGTGGTGAATGTATAAATACACACCAATCAGCTACAGCATTAAAACCAACCTGTCTAATACGCTGCATGTCACGCTTATCGCTTGACAGCTGTGCAATGATAATAATAACTGCTCACCTATGAAATATAGCAGTTTACACGAGGACGCTGTGGAGCGGCAGACCAGCAGGAGGCGGCTTCCAGGTGAGCTGTGTGGCAGCAGGCGTGACAGCAAATGAGTGTGAACAGAACACTGACTATTTAATTTTAGAGTGCATTCATTATTCTGCACGGCATGGTGTAGCGAGAAGAGCATGTCGTGTGAGGATACAAATGGAGGTTGAGTTGAAAGTCTAAACTTATTTCTTTTAATTTGACTAATTGAAGCCAAAGTAGAACGTTTTTCAATTTTGACAGACAGAGCTTATCACTATACTGTGTTCATGTTCTATTAGTCATAAAAGCCACTTTTACATGAGTTTTAGGTGACATCTCGTTACTTAAAATTCTAATAAACACTTGAAAGGCTGCCAACACATACCTGAGGTATGGCTTTAGGTTTAGCTTTGATTTTTACTCAAATACAGACCGTTTAAACCTGATTTAATTCTACATAGTAGATACAGATTCTGGCACATACAAACCCTCCAGCTGTGGCCAACATCTGGCACCCTGCCGGGTCCCACCCTACAGCTTCATTCTAGTTTTTTAATCTACTAGAGAGTTATAATAATACACACAAAAAAAAATTTAAAGCAATGACACCAACACACATTACAGTTTTCATGATGCCATGAGGGATGTAATCAGAGTTGATTGTTAGTATAGTGCTGTGACTTGAGCCTTTTTATTCACTATTTTTATCGTTGATATTTTTTATCAGCATCATTAAAATACGCTGAATTAGTTATCAGTTTTTGTTAGTAACATAGTCATGGATGTACAGACAAACTATCACTGGATGACTGATATCCAAGAAAACATAAAAATGTGGTAATACTCAGTATGTGGTTGTAAGTAGTTTATATGTAGATTTATGGAGGTTTATTCATGAAGGACACGGATAATAGTGATATCCTTGGAAAGTGTGAGTCTCACTGAATCTGTTAAAATTTAGGTGTTTGCTGCATTTGGACACTAAAGGTTCAACAGTAATCTACTGAAGCCTCACAGCTCCTGCTTTATAGAAATTCTGGGGAATAGATTTACACATAAAAAATGTACAACAATAGCAAATAGGCAAAACAAATCTGGAATTTCTCTTTGTTCACTTACATTTATTACCTCAGTATTTCTAGTGGCCCTTGTGACAGGAAAAGTAGGCTTTTATTTTGAAGCCTGTTCGCAAAACACGGCACCACTCTCTCTTCTTAATGGTCATTATACAGAAATGTGCAGCTTATTAAAGACAACAAGACGTGTGTTGCTTTTCAGTTTTATTTGTAAATGCATCTCGAATAGAACAAAGAAAATATATATATAATATATCCATATGTACTGAAACGTTATGTACACATTTTAGGGTTTACACTAGAAATCTTCACAACCACTGATTCGATTTTAAGATATCAGAATAGTCTCTGTGTGTTTCCTGGATGCAGCGATGTCCACTCCTGCATATTTACATACATTCATAGGATGCGATAAAACACCTGTGTTCACACAAGCATTAAAAATTCAAAAATTGAATGAGAGGAATGATGTACAATGTCGTGTACCCCAGCTTGTTGTCACTTTACAGACATGAACACATGGACGGCCCGGTCGCACCCCTACATATTCACAGCGGGGCGTCGAACACATAGCAAAAACAATGTTTGAGAGCAATTAGAACGTTTTAAAAAAAAGGGTGTCATGGCCTCAAAAAAGATCACTACATTTCCCAGAAGCTCCTGGTAGTTCAGCACCATGGTGTGTCCATTGACTTCACCTCGACGTGACTCGAAGCGGAAGGCTGTCAGGGTGTTTCCAGTAACAGATAAAGCAGAGTTGAGGCAGATTTTGTGTCAAGTCATCAGCAAAACAACAGTTCAAAGATGGAGACATTCAGTTCCATGGCTATGCACTGAATGACGTGAAATAAAAATCCCCGTCAAGCCCATCTGACTCTCTGGCAAGGACTATGTGGTGCAGTAAGGCCTGAAAAATGATACAAACAGGAGACCAGCAAGCAGGTACACATGACGTAGCTTAATAAAACAACATTAACAACATTTAACACTGATCAGAAGGCTGATTGAACAATCACTGTGCGCTTAACCTTTAAGTTGTGTTTCATTTTTTTGCATTTCTTGTGTTGCTCCGTGATTCGGCTCCTCTTTTTATCCTCTTAGCTGGTTTACAAAGTCTCTGCAAAGTGTGAGGAGTCCAGGTAGCTTATTGTGAGATTCCCTTCACTTTGATATGCAATCAGTAGTTCGTATCCACACAAGTTCGCCAAAAAAGGTATCCACGATTTTTGTCAGTGAGCTGTGGTACAAGGCAGCAAAAATCCAGGAGAGAACCTCTGTGGACGTGAAGAAAGAGAAACTCTGGTAGTCGCTAACAGGGATCCAAATGAGCATCGATTTCATTTCCTAAAAATTGCATAAGATGAGGAATGTCCGAGACATTGGCAGCTTTCAGGAAGATAGAAGGCAGTTGTTGTTGTTATCCAGGTGGAATGGACACGCTAGAAGTATCACATAATCCAGACTGAATGAAAATAAGCTTATCTTATCTTCTGCTGGGGTAGGTGATAAGAACAGAACAAACATGAGGAGCGCAACAAACCAAAGCACCAGCAGCAACAACAACTTTCAGCTCGTTACAGATGACTTGTTTTTCTTTTTACTTTGATTACAATTAGAACAATCACAGACTGCTCAAACACAACAACGCAACGTGTGCTTCCACAGACTCCTCACGCCTCGCTCCTGTATCCTATGTGTCTATATAAGAGGGTGATCCCAGTGTTCCCAGTGATCCCAGTAATCCCAGCGATCAGGAGTGGAGCGTCAGTTTGCTGAGCGAACTGTCCGGCTGCTTCGGGGAAATCGGTGGACTTTGATGTGTTTTGACAGATGGTCGCTGCGGGCGAACTTCTTCTCACATACAGGACACTGGTAGGGTTTCACCCCCGAGTGGGAGCGCCTGTGTCGAGAGAGCTCATCCGACCGAGAAAACCTGGATGGAAGAAGAAGAAAGACGATTTAGATTCAGTGAAGACAATGGGAGGAAGTCACAAGTCACAAATCTGGAAATCAAGACTTTACTTTCACTTTATTGCCGACAACTTTAGCTTTTTGATGTAGAAGTACTTTTTCCTCAAAAACCCAAACACTAAAATTTAGTGTTTGCAGCAACTCAGCTTTTATTTTTTGCTGACAACTGTTTATAATACATTTTAATGATCAGAAACTAGCATTAATCTGCATTTTCTTTTCAATCATTTGTCCCACTTTCTCCCATATCTACACAAAGTGAGTGCTAACAGACCAGGAAAAGAATGATTATCAGCCTGACAGATTTTCCAGGCTGATATTTGACCTTTTTCTAATTGTCTGTATCATTATTTTTACTATTTATGATCTTAAAATTAAATGCACTACATCGAGTCTGATCAGGATCAGAAATACTTTATTGTTCCCCGAGGGAAAATTGCTTGACTGAGCCCATTCAAAGTCTAAGTAATTGAAGCAGTAAAAAAAATAGATACACACAAGTAGAAAAACATGTCATAAAAATATAAACATAAGTAGAATATTATAAGCATTAAAAGTAAAATGTGCACTGTTCTCATAAAAAAATAGATGTAAGCATACAGTGTAATAAATAGTAATGGAGTTGTATTAGTGTTATTGCACAGAGAATTGGTTAGTGTAGTTAGAACAAAAAACACAAGTCAGGAAGTTGACTGCTTTCACAGTGGCTAAGGCTAAGCTAACAGTTAGCGGCTAAGTTAGGAGGCAGCTACAGATTACCTTGAAATAGTGTCTGGAAAACAACAACTAACAAAGCTTTAGGATTTGGGCCTTAGTAGGTGATAAAAGCGATAGAACAGGAGACGTAACTACAGGAGACAAACTGTTATTGATCTTAGTCAATCTGACAGTAAACAGAGGATCCCAATGTCACATGATACTCTGACATCATTGCTCCTATTGCTAGCGTACATACTTAGGGTGAATAATCCTTATTAAAGAAGAAGCCGAGTCATGAATGAGATGTTCCCTGCTATCACATGCTGTTAAAATTAAACATGTAATGCAAACTGGTTCCACATATTGGTTGTCAGTCTTTCTTGATCACCAATAATCGGTATCAGAAAAAATAATATCGGTTGATCCCAATTTAGTGCCTCAGGTGTGGTTTCACAAAGGTCTTACTCTACTTGTGTCAAACCAGATGCATCCACAAATTGTTGTCAGGTTGTGGAGGAAACTCTTTGTCTTAGCTTTTACTAGCTAGCTTAAACTTTAAAATAAATAGTGCTGGATGTGTGAGGATATTTCACAGCACCAAACTTGACATGACTTCATGATGCAATCGGAGACCAGAACCTTTCTGTTGCCCTTGTGTTGTTTGCCACTCTCTGTTTTTCCAAGCAGCTTTTCTCACAGATTCAGCTGCATAATTATCTCTCAACAAAGCCACAATGCTTCACATGTTGACGCTACAACTCATTCGCCTGTAACTCATTTGACGAGCAAAGCATCGCAGCAGGATTAGCGTGGAGGGAAAATGCTACTTGGCTGCAGCCACATGGATGACAGCTGCGGGGTTTCTTCCCAGTAACCCAGTTCTCTGACACTGACTGTCCCCAGCCGAGAGCTCTGCATCCCAGATGTAACTCTGCTGACCTGACAACATGATGAATCGGTACAATCGCACCATGTAATTAGGCAGCAACATTTAAGGAGCTGCATTCTAAAAAAAACCCAATGCACTCTCTATAGTATGAAGATACAACCAGTTTACAGCTACAGGAGCTAAAGAAATGCTGCTGCAGTAACATGAAATAAGATAAAACTTTATCAATCCCGAAAGAAATTCTTGTGACAGGTATTGCTCAGAAACAACAAAATGAAGAAATGCTAAAAAAGTAGAAAAGCAAAAAGATATAGGTGTGATGCAATACTGAAATACAATACGTAAGCTGAAATAAGCTAGAATACAACAGTAGAAAGTAATGCTGGCAGCAATGCTGAGTTAATAAGTAATATCACACACGATAATGAAATACTGCACCTGAAAAATGGGATGAAAAAGGTATATTGCACATGTAATCAAGAGGTATGACACATTAAACTGAAATACTGCACCTGAGAAATTACGTATTGCACATGAAAATGAAATGCTACACATGATACGGAAACTGGAACTATCACGTAAACTAGTATCGCAAATGATACTGATATCATTGTGTAGCTGTAAGTGTCCGATATGTAAGTATAATTACATGAAACATCTGACAGCAGTTTATACAAAGACACGCTGCCAATAAAAGCATTCTGTCTTCCAATAGCAACTTAAGACAAGTAGATAAAGTCCACACAATGACTTGACTAGTTACTGATCAGTCTGTTCAGATTCATTCCCTAACTAGAGCATGGAGGCGGCATTATCATCGCAGGCTGGAACGAAATTTCCAAACAAGGATAAAGGAGCGCATTGGCTTCACCAAATCCTTCATACAGCTGTGTGTGTCCAAATCTGATCGACAAACTGTTTTACGTAGATCTGTAAACAGTAACACTATAACTGCCACTGATGTTCCAACATCTGGTTTGGATCTGATGCTGTGTGAAATGACAGAGTACCAGAGAGGCAGTGACAGGATTTATAAGGCTTTCAACCACTTCTGGGCCGAACTCCACTGCACTTGCCGATATGTCATGCTAGCTAACAGCTGAAAAAACATCTTTAATGTTCACATTTCAAACTGAATCTCAATAGAAAAGAGTGTTGAAATTAAAAAAAATGCCAGGACAGCACATAGTGGTATAAATAACCGCCAGAATGAATATATAATCTGTGAGCTAGCAGTCAAAAGTAGTGAACATGGGCCAACATGTAGTAATGTTTGCTGCCTATAGAGTAAATCATTTAAAATGTAAGTATCATCAAGTACTGGAAATAAAGCAGCCATTTCAGCACCACCGGCTTGAAAATAACAACGTACCTACTGAGAAATACTTCACTGAACTGAGGTGAGGTGATCCCAAGCACACAGATCTCACTCCGAGCACTCCTGATCTTTACGCAGTTATTTATTTATATATTTCATTACTCACTTCGTAAACATATTTATTTATTTTGCACACTTATTTATGTCTATCTGGATAAAACAACACCGACCGGGGGAACTCCCATCGTTTCGGACATCAACGCACACACCAAAGCCTAGATGGATGTGAGTCACTTTCCCACGGCCAGGGACGACCGGTGCCATGGTTACTGTTTCCCAGTACCTGGATGCTGCTGCCTGCCGCTGCCATAGTACTCAGTAATAAAAGTCTGTTTCACTGTAGCAGAACCTTTCTTCTCCTTTTTACACCGACTACAGTGGCTCACACGTAGCAGTAGCTTACATATGACTAATATTATTTAAACTGGATACTGGTGGCAGAGTATTGACTTTCTGTGTCCATATCAGAAACTGCTATCTTAAATAGGTGAGTAACAGCTTGGGCGCTCTATGCAGCATTACTGTAAACTATGATGAAGCTACAAAGGATTAGTCGTTTTGCCTTATGCTAGTTTTCAGTCCCAACATCTTTTGGTTCAGTAAAATTAAACATATGATTGTTTCAAACTAGCAACGACTACCCTCCCTGTTACCATGGGATCAGTGCATAACTGTTCAGATCTCTACAGTATGTGCTCAAGAATGAGACTAAGTAATTACCTTCACCATGGCCTCTCAGGAATGCCTTTATTCATCAGGGTTGTGCCACACTGTATTGAACTGTAGCACCACGGTTTAGTTGATGTTTTATCTACATTATACTTATATAATACTACACATTATAAACCTCAGTGGAACCTTCAGCTGCCGGTGGTGTCCATGTTAGCCAGAAATTATCATGTCAACGTTCGTATCACTCCAGCTCTCATTCAAATCGTCTTTCTGTTCAATATGGGCAGCATGTGTGGCTCTGATCATCTGTCTTTGGGCCTCGTCATCAAATAACAAAAATCCTTTCATGGAAAAAGAATGAAGGAGTTGTTGCTCATTGATCAGATGCCTTGAGTGCAGCATCAGTTGTGGGCTGGATAACCAACTGGGCAAAACCAAACCCCCAGGGTTCCAAAAATCTACTGTGTCTCACATGATTTTTGGTTATCTGCAGAGGGAAACCAAATTTAAGACCTTAATTATTTTAGCTGCTACACTCATGGTGCACATGTCGGAATAAATCTGTTGCTAGGAGCGGTCAACAGGGACCAAACAGCAACCATTTACTAGATTATATCCAGGCGTGACTGTACTAGTTAATGATATTATAGTTTTAAAGCTGTGTGGAGCACCCATCCCAATATGTCTTCACAATAGGAAGAGTTTAGTTTTGAAGGAAAACAGAATAAAAATCTGAAATTAAATGCTTTTTGGAGACTTTGCGGAACTAACGAAGCCAATTAAAAAAAATCATCTTTATGACTCTTACTGTTATGCTTTTGTTTTCGTATTGATTTTTATGGACGTATCCCTTTTGTTGTTTTCTCTGCTTTGGGCGGCTTCTTGCCCAGGTCGTCACTGTAAACGAGATTTGGTTCTCAATTGACTCACCTGGTTAAATAAAAGAAAACAACAAGCCAATCACTTTCACAGCTTCTGGGATCGTCAAGATATTAGAACTTATTGGGAAAGGGTCCATGAACATATAAGCGTTTCTTTAAACTGTGAATTTATGTATTTGGGCAATATATTGTTTAAAAAATTGGAATATCAATGTGAAGAAATTACTTAGAATTACGAGGAGATGGGTAATAGTAGAACCACCCACCACTGACGAATGGATTGGCATTGGACACGAGGTTAACATTATGGAAAAGTTAACATTTACCCTACCTGTAACTAGATGACACCGTATCCCTTCGTATATTTTCCTTTTAATTCATTTTTTTCTTGCATGATGTGACAATAATTGCAAAGTTCCCTGGTTTTGCTGTTCTTATGCAATAACAAAAGAGTGGTTTCACAATGTAAAGCAATAGGTAATGTTGCAAATACAATAAGCAGTGGGCATTCGCTTTTTCAAATCAACAAAAATAGAAATCATGAGAAACTAATCAACCTGAATCGACGCTCAGCTTTGCACAGTTAATTTAGTTGTGTTGGAATGACGCCGCTGCACATTTGAATATACAGTACCACACTCGGTGGACTTTTCCATGCAGCCGTTCCCTCCCAGTTCCTCCCCGTCTATATGAGGAACCTCGCCTGATCCCTCTCTTCCCTTTCATGCATCGTGGCAGCCTGGACGTTCCTAACCCACAGTCATGGTAACTATTCAACACTTTGTCTTTGTTCGCTCCACTTCCTCGCTGCTGCTCCCTTCAAGCGATTGTGTGCAAAACTGAGACGGGACTTTTCTTTCTCGATCTGCCTCTCCCAAAACCGCCTCAGCTGTTCACACCGCCACAACTTTTTCTCATCTTTTTTTTTCTTCTTCTTAAAAATCTGACTCACTCTCTGCTCCTGATTCCGTTCAGCTGCTTCTCTAACAAATTTCCCAACTATTTTTTTCTTTTTTTTCTCCTTCGGGCGGCCCCCTCATTTACCCCATCGCATACAGTGGGTTACACACACACACACACACTCACACACACACACACACTTCCATCCAAACTAGATCCTGCCTTTTGTGTACAGACAAGAGCCCTTTGTTAGCTGGAACACACAGCCTGGATTACTACTGCACAAGTTTCTGCAGCTCCCCTCATGTATTAGAGCACACTTATGCAGGGTTATAAATACAGAACACGAGTGGCGGTGGGTTACCAGGGTGGTATCGGAGTCAACATGAAGTTTTTAAGGGAAGCCTGCATGCAAACGGTTTATAAGTTACTAAATATATAAAACCGGAGGCTCTGAACAGACTGGTCTCCGCAAGCTGTGGCAGGTAGAAGACGTTTACATAACGGCTCACTGGTTGGGGTAGTTTTTTGGCTGTTCATGTCACACACAGACAAAATTCACATGAAAACCACATGCATCTTGTCAGTACTTGCCACCTTACTATGAGGAAACTCACTCATCCTGTGTGTGGGAGAGTTTTGGCAACTATATTGCAGCAAAAAAAAAAAAAAACTGCAATTACAGCTTAGAAACCAAGAGTATTAAAAGACTGCAAAAAGCAATTACAACTACTTTTAAGTTGGCACAAGCTGAGACGTGTGATAAAAAAAAGACACCAAGCGGAAAACTCATTTTCAACCAAATCTAGCTAATGTTGGTACTTATAACCAATCAATGGGCTTCTATGGGCTTTTTTTTTTAGCTTTCTTTGAGCAAAACAGCACAATCAAGTTCCTTACTTTTAGCATATTGTGAAACTGGTTACCTCCCGCTTCATCTCTGCTACTAGCAAACACCAACGAGCCACAAATTATACTACCAGCTGAACAAGGACAAAATAATGTATTCATTTTGTATTTGAATTCAAAATTGTACAGGCACTATAGATCCATCCATCCATCCATTATCTATACACCGCTTAATCCTTTCTAGGGTCGCGGGGGGACTGGAGCCTATCCCAGTCGACTCAGGGCGAAGGCAGGAGACACCCTGGACAGGTCGCCAGCCTATCACAGGGCTACACATAGAGACAAACAAGCACACTTTTATTCACACCTATGGACAATTTAGAATAATCAATTAACTTCAGCATGTTTTTGGACTGTGGGAGGAAGCTGGAGAACCCGGTGAGAACCTACGCTGCACAGGGAGAACATGCAAACTCCACACAGAAAGATCCCAGGCGTCCTAACTGGGGCACGGGATCTTCTAGCTGTGAGGCAACGCTGCTAACCACCGAGCAACCATGCAGCCGGCACTATAGATGTAAAGGTAATATACACCAATCAGGGATAGCATTATGACCACCTGCCTAATACCGTGTTGGTCCCCTTATGTGCTCCAAAATGCTCTGAACCATTGGGCATGGACAAGAGGACCTCTCAGGGTGTCCTATGGGGTCTGGAACCAGGACGTTGGCACTGGATCCTTTGGGTACTCTGGCTTGTGCAGTGGGGCCTCTGTCAATCCAACTTGTTCCACTGCATCCTGTTGATGCTTGATCAGAATGGGGTGTAGGAAGTTTGGAGGTCAAATCAACATGTTGGGCCATTGTCATGATCCTCAACATGTTCCTGATTGGTTGATGTTGTTTCCATGTGGTGGGGTGCATTTTCATCCAGTGACATTTGGGATTTCCATTTGCATGAGGGAGTGTGCTTGTTGTGGGACAATGTTTATTTGGATGTCTAAGTCTGATCAACACGGATGTCAAAATCCAAGGTTTTCCATCAGAACACCACATAGTACCAATATGATCAATGTTATTCACTTCACCTGTCAGTGGTCATGATGTTGTGGCTGATCGGTGTATAAAGAGCGTACAAACACAGCAGGCCGAGTTTTGTTCCGCAATGTGGGACTTCAGTAAATGCAGTGACTCTGTTTTAGTACATTCCCTGAACCTCATTAGTAAAGAATGCAGTTGGTCTTATTAACACAATAGCAGAAGCCAGTGAGCCGTGATGATTTTAGATTCGTGAACTAACATCTAAAATTGTCATTGAAGTGAAGCAGCAGAGGTTCATTTAAAGCAAAGGGCCTCAGAACAGTCACCAGAAGCAACTCACAGTTCAGTGTCTCGCCAAAGGACACTTTCGCTCTGCACTGGGATATTCTCCAGTCCCCTGTGACGCTCTGCATACAGCTAATGGTAACTGAAACCCATATTGCAATCAATATTGCATCCAAGGGCAGATGTCATTTTTTTCCCTGACAGAGCCAGAGCGACTTATGTTGATGCACATTCTGTTGTGAACCTCAAGACTTAAAATCTAAGACAGACTTTCTGCCTTGGACACAGTGACTTGTTTTATTAATGGCTAAAATAGGCTACCATCTTTGTTTTTATCAGCATGCTAGGTCCCTTAGACCATTTGTGTTTGACATGGATGCTATTAATTATCATCACATGTTAAAAGGTCACACTTATTGGGATTCACATTATAGGAGATTTGTGAAAACAGATACGCAAGTGTTGATGCAAACTCCACATGGGTTTTGTCGAGGGGCAAGGTTTAAGCCACTTGCCACTGGTTTACAAGGACAGGAGACTATCTGAAGCAGTTTGCCATATGGTCCAGTAAACTAAGCTGATCAATGAAAGTGGTAGAGGACACTAGTAAGCAAACTGTTAATGATTGGAGGTTGACAGAAACCACTGGAGCGACTGTACAGTCTGGTCTGACTGCCTACATTTCACCACATTGTAAATATGCCGTTAACAATAAGAAAGCAACATTTATATACAAGAATATGCAACTTATGAGCATCATTTAAGGAGAATCTTTCGAGCCAGCACAGTCAGAAGGAGCTGGATGGGAGGCTGTCTAACAATGTAATTTGAATTTGTCCCAAATTGACTTTTTGAAATTGCGGGAGCCCTAATCTGCTGCAGTAAAAGTAATTCCAGTTACAGGTAATTCTAATTAAGAGTTGACTATAAGGCACACATTCATTCCCTGTCCTGTCAGGAGCTAGCTGGTCAGAGAGAAACAGGACGGAGAAAGTCAAGCGGACTCTTCATCAGCGCGAGTCCGTCTCATTGGCCGACCTGATGTCCTCAGGAAACCGGCCAGCTCCACTCTGGCAACTTTGGGCCCAAGTCACACTCCATCACACACAAATAAAACACACACACACACACACTTTCAGACTAATGAATGTAAGAAGATGCTTTACTTTAATGAGCAAAGAAATTGCCTCACTGATGAAGACATCCAAGTTGTCTCTCTCTCTGCCATTATACACAGCAGGTCCCAAATTAGATCTTGCTGGTTTGTACTTAGAATACACAAATACACACACACACACACTCATACACACTCATACTGCCCCAGCAACTGCACAGCTGTTGACTCTCAACAGGAGGTGCCCATGTTGTGCCCATGTGACTCCAGCCCACATGCTCCGTCCCAGATTTAGTTTGCATCTACAAAAAAAGACACCCCTGCTATTCTTGCACATCCCAGATATCTCGCTGCCTGATGAAATGTGATTGTGCAAGCGATGCCATTTTTATTGCCTCCGCCTCACATCATTCCAATTAACACTTGCCAGGCTGCATGACAGCCGTTAGGAGCTCTTACAGCTGCTGGGCTTAGTGAAAAGGAAACGGGATGATTGTTTTTGCTCGGCTTTTCAGTTGCAGATCCTTGAGTCACTGTGAGCTTCCTGGAAGTCTTGCTTCCAGGGCAATGTACCCTGTTAGAAATAACAACATTCATGCAATAGAAACTGGCTCTCGCAGTTTGAGCTTCTTGGCGTTTGAGCAAACTGATGACCCTCGAATGGACAATAGCAGCAAAAATCTGCACCACACTTGGTTCAGTTGAGCAACATGATACCAGCAGACGGATATGTCCTACTGACATATAAGTACTGCTGCTTCCAGATAGGACACACTAATAAATGGCGGTTAAGTCCTTTGAAATTATGCAGATGCAAGCTGACGTCTGCTGATATTACTCAGTGCTGCGAACAAACAAACCTTTACACAGGCTTTATATAACCAGTCATAAACATGAGTCAATCTCTGAGTCTAATCTGCTAAGATAACAAACACATAAAAACTGGATGGTAATTTTGCATGAGCAGAGATCGTGTCTGTGAGGTGAATGTTTGACGTTGTTATCTAGTGACCTGCATGTTTAAATGTTATGTAGAAACATATTTGTTCATTCTGTTTTCTCTCCAGTACCCACCTCCATCCACAGCCCTGCCAGTTGCAGGCGAAAGGTTTCTCCCCCGTGTGCCTCCTCAGGTGGGCCTTCAGGTGGCTGCTCTTGGTGTACATCTTGGTGCAGCCAGGAAAAGTGCATTTGTGCATTTTGATAAGATCCGCCACTGGGTTCTTCTGGAACTTTTGACCTCCAACAAGAATGCCTGATCCCTGGTTGGCGATGCTTTCACCAAGCCCAAGAGGCTTGGCTGCAATGGGGACTGGAGCAATACGTACAAACTTGGAGGAGACGTTAAGGCTGGGGGAGGGCAGGATGTGGGGCACCAGGGCAAAGGTCTGACCTTGGATGTTGACTAGTAGCTGTGCAATTTTGATGTCTGAAGCCGGGGCAGGTGGTGGGGGTTGGGCTGCAGGGGTGAGTGGCGCTGCCGTGGGCTCCTGCTTGATCTGAATGGGCTGAAACTGTAGGACGACCGGCATCCCACTGCCAGTGTCTGATGATGAAGGTTTGTTGGTTGATTCATTCTTGGGCCCGGTGCTGGATTCATGTGTGGGGTCAGCTGATGTGGTTTTGGTCTCACCAGAGGCAACATCAGCCAGACTAGCAGTGCTGGCAGTGGGGACAGTTTGGTCTGAATACCTGGCCTCCGGCTCCAGTTTAGGCTCAGGGGAGGCGTCTCTGCACCACTCCACACCAACTTCTAGACCAAGAGCCTCCTCATGTTCTACTCCCAACCCCAGGCAACCTTCTCGGCTCTCCTGCTTCATCGTCACCACCTCCATATTCTCCTCCAGGAATTCTTCAATCTCTTCCAGTGTGGGCTGGAAGGACACTCCGAGTTGTTCCTCCATCTCCACGTGGGACCAGGTGAGGAAGTCAAAATTTTCCTCCTTTACAGTTTCACGTTTGGGGAGCTCATCTCTCCGTGAGTCCCATAGGAAAGTGGATAGCGGTATAGATGCCACAGATCCTGCCGGCAAACTGCTGGCACCTCCTAAGGAGGCCTGGGACAGCAGGTGGTCCAGGATGCTGTCCTGGCTTTCAGCACTAGAGTTGCTGCCGTAGCTGGAGCTGAGCACCTGGGAGTCTGGGCTAGAGCAGGAACGAGGGCTGGACGACTCGCTCAGGTCATCCTCCGAAAACGGCGACGGCATCACCTGGTAGGATCCCAGGTCCGTCACCATGTTGGACAGCTGGTAGGCCGATGGAGAGCCACTGTATGTTAAAAAAGTCTCCTCACTCACTGGAGAGTTATCTACCATCCCTGGCTGCTGCCAAGCCACTGTCTCTTGCTAGACTCAGAGTCTGTGGATGATTTGTAAGACAATTATTCCTTGTGCCGGTGAAGTTAGACCAAATAAACCGAGGTCACCGAGGCCACACTTCCCACTTGGGTGAGATAGTAAAACACCTGGTGTGGAAAAAGCAAGCGTCGGGGAAACAATCTTGCAATCCAAGGACTCCAGCCAGGATACAGTGTGTCTGAGCAAAAACAAACAGAGACAGTGAGAAGTCTGTTAGGTTTAATCCCACAAGCACCAACTGTGAGGCTAAAAGAACATTAGGTTATTATATATCTACTGAAAATGCATGATATGATGCCAGACCCTGTAATCCTGCCAACCACAGTCTGTGTATACAAATTTGGAAATGCTGCAGTTGTGTATTAGATTTGCAAGATAATAACTGAATGCAATTGTCAGTTATGAACAGCACAGTGAAAAATTAACAAAGAACACTGAGTCATACAGGACTTAAACACTATCCTCACTGCATTGCTTCCCTGGTTCCCAACATTTTCTGCTTGTGAAGCACCCAAACAATGAACAGAGTGGTGTTCCCTTCTCAGAATGAGTAGTTTTTAAGTCACGGAAATTCTCCTCTAAGAAACAATAAATATTTTAGGGGGGAAAAAAGTACATTTTGAGCTTCACTCCTGACCTTGATGACAAAAAAAATGTCACCAGATTAAGGCGATCAGACGCAGCGAAGAGCCGCTTAACAACTCGAGCAAGTGGAAGAATTTGTTATTGAGCTTACGTTTGTGTTGTCGTTGACCTCTCACATTAAACCTGCCACCCACAACACACTGTGTACTCCTCCGCTATCATTGTGGAGCTAAAACACCACTTTCTCTTTACTCCATTTCCCAACAGAGACTCACGGCATCCTTCCTGTGACAACTACTGACGATAAAACATTATTTATAGAGACTAGTATTATCACATTTAGAGCTTTAGTCAGGCAACTTTTACTTTTATTCCAAGCAAAATGAGGATTTGCTGATTCTTGCTCCTACATTGTAGTATTAATAATCATTACTTGATTGTAACATAATAGTTTTAGAAGAAGTTCTGCGCTACTGTGATCAACGTTTATCCCTATTTTTGGACAAATCTAATCGAGAAAATTAGATGATCCTCTAATGAAAGTAAAGACTAGTTGGAGCTCTACTTACAAACTTTTTTTGTTGTGTTTTTTCTCGTTTCCTGTAAAATTACTGTGATTTTTACACACTCTATTGGTGTTTTCATTTGCTTAAATATTGTTATACAGTCTTCCTGTGGTTTGGGTGACTTTTATTAGCCCCTTATATTTTAACAGGGTTACACTTCAATAATCATATCATTTTTTATGGTGGCCTATTTAGGTAGCACTAATAGATCCGAAGGCTGCCATTGTTTTTCATGTGTCAGCACTGATAATGTGCAGCATGGCTCCACTTAATCATATTTTTATTATGTCCTACTATAGTCCTTCCTAAATAGGTTATTTTCCTGGAACAGGGAGCGTCGGTTCTCTCTCTCTCTCTCTCTCGCACTCTCCCCCCTCCTCATTGCCTCCCTCCCGCCTCAATCCCTTTCCAGGGGCCCCTGCATGGTCTGAGTGACCGAGAATAAACCCGGACCAGAAACAGAGAAGAGGGGAAAAAAAAAAACACACACGCATTATTATCAGAACACACCGCATGGGGCAGCCGGGAGCAGCATGCGTAAATCACCTGCCCCGCTTGTTTACGGGACAATTAAAGAGCAGTAAATCAGTCACGGCGATGCCTCTGAAGTTGGGAGGAGGAATATTTCACATATCAGTCTTGACATGCGTCTTTTACAGCATGCAGGCTGCAGAGTTGTCGCTTTTTACGCCACATTTTGATGCATTTCAGGTGGAGGAGCTGTGGAAATGACCGAGTTGGGCACAGCTGGGGCCTCGCACTTGGAACATCCCTCAGTAGGATCTCATGTTTTTAGTTGCATAATAATGCTGATGAGACCGTGAAGTGCTCCGTGGCGTCATGTTTTGCAGGCAGCATGGGCAGGAGAACTTAGAAATCCGCTCACAGCTTTAGCGCAGTTGCAACCAGCAGAGCCCAAAACTCATTCAAAACCCATTCATTTACATTCTTTTCTCAAAAAAAAAGCAGAATGAACCTGAAAAGAAACCCACTATGCGCCCTGTATGTCTGTGCGCTCCCCTCCTCCGCGGCGCATTACGCATGAGTAGGCGCGCGTCTCCGCTCTGAACGTAAACATGTTTTCGTCCAGGCGGCTGCAGCGGCATATGGCACCGAGCGGCTCCCTCCCGAACAAGACGGAAAACAAACCCACAGTCTTACCTCAAGGCAAATATAATCCCAGAGCAAAATGCGCGAAAGGAGGCGATCGTGTGTTTTTTGTTTATCCGTTGCATCCGTCTATTGGCACACAGCACGATTTGCCCTTGAGGCTCTCCATGCAGCGGCAGCAGCGTTCAGACTGGACTGAGCGCTGACTGAGTTGTACTATATGACTGTCACATGACTGCCAGTGTGCGTTACAGGCTGTACTGTAGTGAGAAATAAGAGGCTGCCGCTGAAGGCTCGTCCCCGCTCTGCAGCCTCATTGGTCGGTAGTGGAGGGGAGATGGAGGCGGGTCGTCCGGTCTGTCAGTCACAGGCTCTGCTGCGTGGAACAACATGTGGGAGTGTTTGGCGCAGGGAGGCAGCGGTGGTGGTGGTGGTGGTAACCTGTTATCATGATGGATAACTAACGCAGACGTGTGAAGGAAAAGTGGGTCAGCTGGATGCGAGGGGTAATGGAGGACCTGGAGCAGCTTTTACTAGAAGAACTACCTCAAAGATCTAATTTGGCACAGCTTCCCATGAAGTAAAGTCACTGGCCACTTTATTAGGTACACCTGTTGACTGCTGCTGAATGAAAATATCTAATCAGCCAATCACATGACTGCAAGTCAAAGCATTTGGTCAAGTAGACATGGCCAAGATGTCCTGCTGGAGTTCAAATTGAGCATCGGAATGGAGAAGAAAGACGACTTAAGTGACTTTGAACGGTTGACTATTTCAGAAACGTGCAACCATGTCTGCTGTTTACAGAGAATGATCCGAAAAAGAGTCGACAGTGTGGGCGAAAATGCCTTGTTAATGCCAGAGGAGAAGGTCCAGACTGGTTCAAGATGATAAAAAGGCAACAGTAACTCAAATAACCGCTCGTTACAACCAAAGTATGCAGAAGGCCATCTCTGAGCTTGAAGCAAATGGGCTACAGCAGCAGAAGACCACACTGGGTGCCAATCCTGTCAGCTAAGAACAGGAAACTGAGGTTACAATTTGCACCAAAATTGGACAATTGGTCTGATAAATCTCGATTTCTGCTGCAACATATCGATTATTGGGTCAAAATTTGGCGTAAACAACATAAAAGCATGGATCCATCCTGTCTTGTATCAACGGTTCAGGCTGCTGGTGTGGAGGATATTTTCTTGGCACAAACTGAGCATTGTTGTTGACCATGTCCATCCCTTTATGACCACAGTAGACCCATCATCTGATGACTACTTCCAGCAGGATAATGCTCCATGTCACAAAGCTTAAATAATCTCAAACTGATTTCTTGAACACGATAATGAGTTCACTGTACTCTAGTGGCCTCCACAGTCACCAGATCTCAATCCAATAGAGCTCCTTTGGGATGTGGTGGAACTGGAGATTCACATTGTAGATTTGCAGATTTGGATAGCTTGGACTGTCATGAAAAAGAAAGAGGCACCATGAATGACTCGTCTTTATAGCGGCCAAGATAAGAGCTTTAAAGTAAAGGTAGTGAAATTTAACTGATAAAGGGGCTCACTGGGTTAACTGAGTCTCCTTTTTGCAGTGTACTACTGGATGTGCTGACAACTGATTTCTTCATACTGAAGGAATCTGATCTGCAATTTATAGCAGGAAGTTATTTGATTCATTTTGTTGGATTCATAAATAAATGACCAAACAACCCAAATCATTTTTCATCTGCCCATTCTGGATTCTCATATGAAGAATTAGTCTTTTTTCTATTTAATTTTGTTTTTCTTTGTTTGTTTTTAACATAAAGAGAACAGTAAATCAAAAAATCTCCATATAATCATTATTAATGAAGTCGCTTCAAGACAAAATGCCTGGGGGGGACAAGACTATTTGTTAAACCCTCTTATTCACACCTGAGAACACCTGCACACAGTGGCATTTAACCTCTAAGCTATAATTCACTGCACTGAACTGTAGCTGCTCTGCCCTTCACAGATCGACATGTGATCTGACTGACTTGTCCTGAGAGATGCTGAGTGTCTTTGCCAGGGCTTCAAATACGATCAAAACAACTCAAAACGAGAGAATGGTTCAATAGTTGTAGCTTCCTTTTATCTCTTAAACGAGCTTTTTGGGCCAAGACGATGGTTCTGTTGTTTACGTTCTAATCAAGTCCCAATTCCTCCAGTCAATCTGTTGTCAGAAGTCTGTTTATAATGTTTTTATCTGAGTGAAAACGAACATGGAAACAGTTTAGGGCTGCATATTTCTTATACATAACAAAGTTTCAGTTACAATTAAGCTTCTAGATGTGAGTTTGTTATTCAAGATTCCGTTTATCATCATGCAACGCAAGATTGCATAAGGAAATTACTGTTTGTGCTACTTACAAAAAGGACAAATTATTTAAATAAGTAGCGTAATGAAAATAAATCTCTTTTTGTGGTGATGTGGAGGATGAATTCAGTCATTTCACTATCAATCTCTGGCCTTGTTATGGTGTTTAGACAGTTTTAGCCTTATTCTTTCAGCTGCTTGGTGCTGTTAGATGGTGTTGGAAGCAACTAAAGAACAAATATGTAAACACCATTCAAACAAGGACAAGGACAGGTACTTTCTTAATCTCTATTTTAGGATTTTATCACTACACAGAGGCCTGCAGCACAATGAAGTGGTTCTAAAAACTGCCGAACTCCTCAGAGATCGTCTTACTATCTGTGCACCGAACAACTGGGATCATCTGCCGTTTTCCCAGAAGAAATGACGTTGATCTCTTTTCTCGAACGTAACCTGCAACTTAAGTGTGCAGTGTGAGTTACCATGACGATGCTCCCCGGTAGGAAGTGAACCACCGTCTTAGTCCTGCTTCATCTGACAAGTATTGCATGTTTCGAGTCCCTTTAAAAGAGTCCTTTCCAGATTTAGCACTGCAAAGTATTCAGTGGAAACTGCCTCTAAGTTACGCGGCACTTTCAGTCGTATCACATGGTCTTCATCAGCAGGTGGCCCACTTGTCATGCAATCATAGGTTAAAGATTATGTTCAAATTCGGATTCTTGTCCAAGCTCTATTTTTACTTTAGTCGGACAGTTACGTGAGCCAACGAATATGTGAACTGATTTTATTTGCACATCTGTTCCATAGTTTTTAGTTTTAAATAAGACGTGACGTCATCAGGGTCAACACTTCAGGTTGTACTTTTTCGTCTTTCCCAGTAGGGACCAACTGTTCTTTTGCTGGAAGTTTGCTGAATGGCTCAAGTTCAGGTTCACAACCTCCAACAAAACCAGCGCTGCCCCTTAAATGGAGTTCGTGATGAGGTGATCTTATCGACTGCTGCTTCCAATGTCAAGAATAAACTTTGAGCCTCCGAGAAGTATTTTCCAATCTTGCGCTGTAATTCTGTATCAGCTTCAGCAGTAACATCAGCTCAGTCACTGGCTGCCAATCAGAGGCCTGTCCGAGGTAAATGTGGGTCACTGTGGGTCAGAAGCTTCAGTAACTGACATCAACACTTCCTCGCCCAGAGAGGAACTCGCTCCCTCAGGAACAATGTGGGCAAACCAGTCGAGCTTGACAGGAAGTGTTTCAAAAGCATTAGGCTGCGCTTTAACACGCTGTTTGTTTTGCAGTCGCTCCGAGACTCTGAAAGACACCAGATCACGAGGAGAAGGAGAGTGTGTGAGAGTGTGTGTGTTATTCTGGGAATAGCAGCTGCAATTAGGTGTATCCACATAATTGGCTTATGATGTGGCAGAGTTTTTCTACCCCACATTTCCACATTTTAGCGCCTGGAGGAAGGAGCTAAGAATAGAGCGTGAGGCGGCATCGTGTTTTTAATTCCTCTGTCTTTGTGATGATTGTGTCGGTGATTTGAAGGTACGTATCTGTGTGTCGTAAAGGGCTGAGAAATGACAGGGTTTAATACACATATACAGTATATACCTGGAGACTTAGACTTTTGAGCTGATGAAACCACGTCAAATACAAGATGTGATTCCTGATTCATTCAAAACTAATGATCTGATGTCTTGTTATATGCAAAGACCCAACACTATCATACAGTATTTAAAAGTAGATCCAATGCCAACCAATACAACCCTAACAGAATAATCAGTACACACAATTATCACTTTAAGTTAGCAAGCATGTTAGCAAACAGTATATTATCGTTGCTCAGCTACAGTTGTGTTTCTGGCAACCTAAGTTCAATATTCCCTCTCCTTTTAGCTCCGTTTTGGTCTCCGCCAACTCCTAAGAGCTTGCTTTTTAGTGGGAAATGTTCCACCAAAGCTTTTCAGTGGAAGTAACAGTAAGTAAAGCAGCAACTTTGAGCCCAAAAGCTGTTGTTCTGAATGCCAAAATAACACTAAAAGACACGAAAACACCCTAAAAGGCTGTTGGTTAGTGCGAAATAGGATACGAATTCTCTGTGGGTTTGTCAATGTGAGCAATCTTTCGGACTTTTGACCTGTTATTGTATAAAATCTAAATATAACTGGTTGTTTTAACTGAAAAATAAGAATCAAAGGGACTACCTCATTATTTTAAATTAAGATGAAAAACCTTCTCAGTAGTCTTTGGATAATTTTGATTTATTATCGACTTGCTTGTGTAGTTACTTGCATATCAATCAATCCAATTAGTCATTCAGTTAAAGTAGTCTCTTGTTTTGTTTATTTCATTTGAGTATTGTGGACAGTGATATAAGGCTTTATAGTATACAGTTATACACCAAAATGGTTGTTATGCCTCTTGTTTCCTGGTCAACAACAACTTTTTTGAAGTACACTAGTCTCTTCAGTGTCTTATCTCGTTTTTTTTTTAGGGCAACGACCTTTGGGTTCAGAGTTGCTGCTTCAATTACTGTTGCTTCAGCCGAAAAGCTTTGATGGACCCAGTATCCATCCTTTACTTTAAAAGGACCAAAAGGGGAGCTAAAAGGCGAGACTGAAAGTAGTGAAATGAGATGAGGCTACAGTCTCTTCCTTGTCTCCTCACCTCGTGCCTCTGGTGGGAGGCGCAAAGACAGGAATCCAGGAAAGAAATCAAGGATGTACAGACTCAGAATGAAAAGAGCATGTCTGTGATTCTGTCTCCTCCCGGCTTCCTGACTCCATCAGCCTATACAGTAGATTACATCATCTCATCAACGCCGCCATACTTAAACCCTGGTTCCTCATCTACTCACCGCCAGATCGCTGTGTGGTATCAACACTATGGCCCTGTAGCTTTGCTCTGTTTCTCTCTCCTTGTGGTTTACCTTTTTGGATTAATTCTTCTTCCCTTCCGCTTTATGACTGCTTGCCTACTCCCTTGCTTGCTCCGCCAGCCTCCAGCTTGCTTCACCTGCCGTTACCTCCAGCCTCATTCCTCTGTACTCTAGCCTTCCAATAAACTGTTGTAGGTGTTCTGCAGTTGGGTCTAACCTGTTGATTGTAACAGATCTAGTGTTTGCATCATTAAGAGGGTATTTAAGACTCAATCAGGATAAATTAGTGAGGCTCATTGATGTAAAATATTATCAGACTAATCGTTTGATTGAATAAAAAGACAAGAAATGTGATTTTTAAATGTGAGAAATGCAAAATCCTAAGCCCTTACCCTGCAGGTCAGCTACCTCCTGTCTGCCCACTTAAGTATGAACTAAAGAGCTTGACCAGGCTCTGCACGAGACCTATACAGAACGCATTACAGTAACTGGATGTTATTAGGCCTACCATGTTGTCCGACAAGCAGACCAGCATGTCAGGCTGATCCCACTTGACCCCCTAATCCAGCCATCAAACAGCTGGAGCCAACAGCGCCGAGGCTGCCCCTGCAGGGCGGCTCTCCCCGGCCCACAGATTACAGGCTCGGTCTGGAGGGATAGAAACGTCGCTGATTCGAGGATTAGTCACTTGCCTTTGCCCTACTTCTTGTTCTGAGTCTCTGCCTCCCCAGGGACGTATGCAGGCTCTCGCTTTCAGATGCTGGATGCTGGAATCTGGTTCCCTCCAGAGACGCAAGGAGGCCACATTAGTACCCAAGAAACCATTCAGTTGTAAATAAGCAAAGATGATTTATTCTAAACAGATGCATCATGTGAGTTTCGAAGACATCAGTGACATTATTTCATATATTTATTCAGTGGTGACAAATATAGAAGAGCACAGACTCAGAGATCTAACAGTTTTCTTTAATTATACAGATGCATTTGCATTTCAAGTGTGAAGCAAGTCAGAGTCACACCAGTCTACTTTTAAATTAGCAAAGAATCATACATTTCCCCTTTTAAAAAAAAGTGTCACAATGTCTCTCTTATCTTTACACCATGGCGTTATATAGTATTCTGAGCTCGTTAAGTTAATTATTTTATAGTGTAAAGCTAAGTGGTCCCCAGCCTTTATTGTCTGGAATCCTCCACAGTCAAACCAGATGATACACCTTCATCAAGGTTTCCAATGTGATTGACGTTACTTAAAGGTAGAAGACACTGTTGACATGCTTTTATACAAGCTGTAGTCACACTGGAGTTTTCTCCTTTTCATGTGGGTAACTGCTGCGTCCAGATGCTCCTGGAAGAACCAAAAGCAGAGTTTTTTAGCCCTTCGCTTCTGCTCTGCTGCTGCCGAAAAATGAAAATCGTCAATATTTAGGTCCAATCTGGATGTTTTGCCTCATGTGCTTTGACCTTTACGACCTCCAGTGACTCTCTCTGGTAGTTTCCCACAAGCCTCTGATGACTCTCTGTTGAGGATCGAGAAGGTTTCTGGAGACGAAGTTGTTGCTTGGTCAGTAGTCTTCTTATTTTCTGCACTGATATTGCTGTTGCTGCCTTCATCAGGTCCTCCTGCAGGTAGTTGCTCTGGAAAACACAGTGCTTTGTCTTCCACATCCTGGAAGGTTTGTTGCTGCACCAGAAAACTCATGTGAAGTTGGAAATCTTCTTGGAACCCATCAACTTTTTGGTGTATTAAATAATTTCTTCTCCTTTTTAGCTATAATAGGCACAATTGATCCCCGTCATAAAATTTTGTGTCACTACAGAGTTCCCAAAACCTTCATTGCAGTTGGCAGTAATATGGTTGAATAAAACAGCATCATTCAAGAGCAGCGGAATAATTATGACATGACTATTAGAGAAAATTTAATGATTTAGTATTTTCTGCAACTCATCCGATGAGTCGTATTTAATGCTTGTTGCTTGTACTTCCTATGTAAAATCTCTGATGAAAGAAAACTGGAGCAAAATGTCCGACGCCATAAATGTACTTAAAGTGCGTCAGAGCGAGTTTTGTCACTGAACATTCAACCGAGGTTATTAAAGGTTACGATCACCTGATGCCTCCGTAAGATGCGGCAGATCTTGGTAAACAGCAATGTGGTGTACAGTGTGGTGTAATTCTGACATGCAGTGCCAAGTTCAGACGCCTGCTTGCCTTAACTGCAAATATTGGACATTTTGTTACAGGGCCAGAGATTTATCTGCGGCCACATGAAGAGTTCTGTTTCCTCACTCAGTCAATACGTCCGTCAGTGGCGACCAAGAGATAAAAAAGATGGAATCCAGCCATAAAGACTGACCTGTGTGGAAATTCTAGTCTCACTAGAGTCATGCATTTGTTCTGCCATCCATCCACCAGGTGCCAGTGTTGCTCTGTACCTTTGAGTTTTAGCCATAGATTGTACATAATGGATAGACGTAGCTTCTGGCTTTGAAAAGTGAAGCAAATGTGCAAGTGACTTAAACCTGCACTGTTTCTACCAGCCAGCAGGGGGCGACTGCTCTGGTAGCAAAAACAAATCTCACTGTACAGGAAAATAACCCCACTTGTAAGTGGATTTATTAGCTCAGGAAACATATTCCTAATGAATTTATGGTCTCAATTGCTAGTTTCAAGTTTACTTCAATACAACGTGATGTTTGTTTAGTAAATTATGGTCCCGCTTAGAGTAAAACAGATGATAAAGCAGCGTATGTTTTAACGTGTGGCTACCTTGTGACATGTCACTACCATGTAGCTGCAAAACAGAAGTCTACAAACCACTGGGTGATATCAGAGTGGTTATGTCCATCTTTTATATACAGTCAAGGGGTCGAGGCACCTGAGTTTGTACCTGTAGTTGTTCCCTGCCCTTGTTCCTTCAGATCTGCTACTTGTATTTGGACCTACTTATTCTCCTCATAAGCCTTTATTTCATTATTATCATTGCTGAACATTTCCCATGTGCATTGTTGACTGCGTTTAAATACCATTTTCTTGTTGGCTGTGACATCCAGACAGTGATGACCATCTAAAAGACCAACACAGAACATCATTATTTGATCATTTATGAAAGAAGCAGCCTTTCCCATCATGTTCTGAGCTGCAGTTCACCAAACAGGTGACATGAGGCTTATTTTTTACCTGCCATAGCCAGAAAAAAACTGTTGTAACTGATGGCATTAATTAATTCCATATTCTAGAGACACCAGAGCTCTAGAACGGACACACATTATTAATTCCTCCTCGGCTGATCCTGCTTTGACAGTTTAAGTGTCTGCTGTGGAAATTTTAAAAACTACCGCTGCTACTCTGAGACAAAATCTCACCAAGTACATGTCAAATGCAAAAGAAAGTAGTAACCCTGTGAATACTGCAAGGGGCAACTGAGGAATTTTAGTCCTAGATTCACATCGGAAACCTATCATTATTCTTAGTCCACCGTGAAAGTAATCAAACGTATTTGTTAGGCAGCAACGACTGCCTTCCCTTCAGGCCAAATCGATGTTTAAGTACTTTAAAGTGCAATACCTGCAACAGCCATTACATGTTCAGTCCAACCATACCACTCCTACTGACTCCCATAACAAAAAACACAATTTCTCTCTAGGAATATGGAGTCAGTCATTTTTTCTACAAATGTGGGCCCTCTAGGATGTGTGCTGGTGGTCCTTTTGAATGTGACTGCTTGATTAATCAAATCTGAAGACTTATAGAAGGCCTTGATGTCTGCCACATGAGCTTATCCTGATTCCGACCTTTAGATTTTCTGTTTAAAGAACAAAAGTGACTTTTCTCCAGACCGATCCGGTTAGCTCAATGTAGCTAAAGTAGCTAATGTTAACCCATATGAGCATTTTTAGGAAGCTACCATTAGTTTGGTTCACAGTAGCCTGGCATGTTCCCAGACTGTGGCACATCCTGTGCTCCTTACTTGGAAGATCTTTGCTCCAAAATGGAAAAGATCAAATATAAGCTGTGACTTTGGCCTTCAAATGGACTCCAAAGTAGCCCATTGGATGATCTTTATATACTGTCTGCAACAATACCAAAAGATGTAGTTTGATGACGTTGTCAGGTCATGGGGGATCATGGGAGCTGCTGTCTTCACTGCTGTTGAAAATCTGTGATGTGACTCGGACAGAAATCATGTTCTCAGACTGCTAATTGCTAACTAATGGCTAACACAATTAGGCTAACCCCTCGTATGGTAGCCAAATTGTGTTCTGAAATAACTGTGATCCATTATTGATGAATAATGTCTTCTCTGACGCGTCATCTGGTGTTTGCTGTCTTATCACACAGTTACCTCAGAGCACTTGCACAAGGCCAGAGGCAAACAGAAACCAACCCGGTGCAGACCAGAGGGCAGGTTGCACCACGGCTAAGGATGCAGCCATCACGCCAGTACTCAACTACAGAGGAATTGTCAACACACAAACCTTAATACATCCATGAGATAAGTCCATTCTATCCCCTGGTGAGATACAACAATGTGCTGCTACAGTTCTAATCTGCCTGTAATCCCTAGAAAGAATAAGTGGAACCTGTTGGGCTTCAGTGTACTTATCCAGCACCATGGATTCAGTAGAGACAGGTGGATGCTGGACTCGTAGACGATGCTCACTCTCTTGAATGAAAGTCTGCATTCCAATTTGCATACTTTTGCCTTTTACTTTTAGTATGTCCTTCAGCCGCCTTTACAAAGCACATACTGCTGCATGTCATATGCATACGATTGGGACATACGACTTGACTGATTATGCTTGTGCGAGACTATGTGAGTATGTGATATTTGTTTTTGCTGACTGAAGGATTGTGGGTCAGAATCACCAGAAAAGCAAGTTGAGATGCAAACTGCAAAATACGACCAGATGTAGTCGGACAACTTGGCATTTTGGACACTGAAACATGCTAAATCTTTTCTAACGACTACATTGTATGGTAGTTGGTCTTTGGGGCCTACTGCACAGCGAATTTAACCTGCTAACCCTACCCATGTTTCCTTCTTGGCCCATGGACATGCTCGAATGAAGCTCATTTTTGTAGCAGCTAGGGAGGTTTTACAAACAAAACGCTTCAAGTAGTATAAAATACTGATAACAGAAAGTGTTAAATCCAAGTTGAAAGTGGCCTGTCAGATCTTTATCGACGTCTTTTTTTAAATCTTCGTAGTCCTTGTTGGGGTATTTTTTTGCTGTAGTACAATAACTGACCACTGGAACAAATTTCCTGAAAGGTTAAATGGTGATGTGAAGAGATAATCAAACTTGAAGTCTAAGCATAGTATTAGCACAAAGTTCATAGGATTTGGTTATACTGCATGCTGAGACTAAAACTACTACTAATAACTGAAATAATAAAGAGTTGGACCTAAGCTTTAGAGCCAGGTAGGTCTTCAGGGGTCCACAGCAGGTTTATGGCACAAGCTCTGGTAAATGGCTTAGACTGCACCTTTTAACCTCAATTAGGTTCTACACAGTCTTTTACAATGTGTTTCTTATTCACCCATTCACACACACATTGACAGGGTGGCAGAGCTATATGGGAGGCGTTTTTCTACCATCAGGAGCAACTTGGGGTTCAGCATCTTGCCCAAAGACACTTCGGCACATGGGTTTAGGGGTCAAACCACCAGCCTTTCAATTAGTGGACAACCTGCTGTACCACCTGAACAATGGGTGGCCCAGATGGGTCGTGTGAAACGGGTTGAAATGTTTAGGTTTAGATAGAATTACAGCTTCATAATGTATTTTATTCTGAGCTTGGGTGTCGAAACACTCTAACTTTATTGTTGTTACCAAGCTCTCATACCTGAGTGTATGTAGTAAGTCTGCCATTAGACAGGATTTTTTAGTTGTAAATCTTAATATTTATATATAATATAAATATACATAATATTTCTAATCATTTACACTGTCCTAATTAAGACTATGAATGCCTTTTGTAATTGTAACATATGGGGGGTCCAGTATATGCAGACATTAAAAAACTTAGAGCTGCTCTATGGAAGTCAAAGAGATGCTATATGACATGGGCGCCACCTGCTGGTCTGAAATAGTACTGTTCAACGGAGCATGGCTGTATAGATATTTGTTTTTGGGATTTCTGTGAGCCTCTTGTCTGAACTAAAGCTTTCAGTGGATGTTAAACTGATTTGAAACATAGCTGTCCCCTTAAGGAACATTCTGAAAGGACAGCGTGTACATGGGTTTGTGTTTTAAATATGGGAGCATGGTCTAAGGTGTCACAATTAGGAATATTTACACTTACAATACATTCTCCTTTAAAGATGAAATAGACAAGTTTTGTGCATTTACTCATTATTATGAAGTACAATGATCAGCTGCAGCATTAAAACCACTAAAGACCCTTAATCATCTCATTATAGCGCTATGTTCTGCTGGGAAACTTTGGGTCCTGACAGTCACATGGAGGTTATTTCGATACGTACCAACACCCTAAACATTGTTCAAGGCAGCCCAGCAGAACACTGTTCCCTGCCACGATGCAAAACTGCTCAGAACCAACTCAAGGAACAATAGTCCAATGAATTGACCCTATCTCCGAACTTACCAGATCCAAATCCAATCCACTCAACATCTCCGTGCCAAACGCCAAAGGACACCTCAAGAGGTCCAGCGTCCTGACTCCAGTAGGTCACAGCTGTTTGGGGAACCTACACAATATTACACAGGTGGTTTTGATGTTGTAGCTTATCAGTGTAAATGTTATTGTAGAATGTAGTGTCTATAGAATGACAGTATTCACTATGCAATGTTGTCTGACACTGGGTACGACATCTTTCCAGGAAAACGAAAGCTTGATTTACAGAACATGGAACAACTACGGAGTACGGTTGAGTGGCAATTTAAAATCATAACTATCTTTAGCTTTCCTCCATCATGCTTAATTCCCTCGTCCTTATCCATTGGCGGTTGTGTGCTTTGCTGTGTTGTGGCTGATAACTATCATGTTGTATATATACTAATACACTGCTGCTACTGGCCCAACAACACCCAAGGCCTATAGGTACGGTTTAGGGTCACCTGAGCCAGCTCCAAGAATAAGACTCATGGCAAACGAAGGTTTTAAGTCTAAATTTTAAAAGTGGAGACGGTGTCTGACTTCTGAATCTAAACTACTTGTAGTTCAACAACAGAGGAGCTTGATAGTTGAAGGCTCTGCACCCGTTCTGCTTTACTTGGAACCATTAGTAACTCTGTTGGGTTAACAGGATACAATAAGGACTTTGTCATTAAGAGTTTTGTATGTAAGAAGCAGGATTTTAAACTCTATTCTGGATTTTACAGGGAGCCAGTAAAGAAAGGGTAATTTGTGAGAAACATGACCTCTCTTCCTGGTTTCTGTAAGCATGTTGGATCAACTGGAGGGTTTTCAGTTATTACTGGGACACCTGACTATAAGGAATTACAATAGTCCAGCCTAGAAGCACCAAATGCATGGACCAGTTTTTTAGCATCTCTCAGACAGGATGTTCCTTATGCTAATAATACTGCACAAGTGAAAGAAGACATCCTAGAGGCTCCTTTTATATATGAGTTGAAGGACAAGGACCTGTTAAAAATGACCACACAGCAATGCCATCCAGAGTAGCCATTTGTTTAGATTGTGTGTTTATGAGGTGCCTCAGGGCCAAATACAGTCTAAACTTAGAAGTAGAAAAAATTACAGGTCATCCGGGTTTTAAGACGTTGAAATTTGAGTAATTGATTAGTTCCATGTTAGCACTTAGAAAGCAGTGATTTATGCAGTGTTTCCTAATGTAATGCCTAAGAGAAGCAAGTATTAGGCGAAAAGTATTGATATTAACATGGACCAGCCTAATGTGGTTCCTTTAATCACAAAAGCATGTTCCAGTCCCTGTAATAAAATGTGATCAGTGGTGTCAAATGCAGCACTGAGATCCAGCAGGACAAGTATAGAGACAAGTCAGTCGTCTGAAGCTAAGAAGGTTGTTGGTCATCGATGCTGTTTCTGTGCTGGATCTGCAGAGACATGTTGTTGATGATGAATCTTCTGATCCTCATCCTAGTATTTCTCCTTTAATCAAACCAAGTGAAATGAAAGCATCTCCACACGCTGTTCTGATTGTGCTTTGATTCTTTAATTCATCTGTTTGGCTCTGCCATTCTGTAAACTTGCAGCTAAATAATAAATAAACTGATGACATTATTACAAGAAGGTAGTAACTCGCGTCACCCTGTATACAAACACGTGATCAGGCATGTTTTTAACATGGACTTACTGCTGCCGTAGAAAAATAAAATCTAGCAAAACAAAATAACAGCAAATAAAGCAGATAACCTGCCGGTGGAGGCGTGCACAGCGTGAGGCGTCTGTAAGGCAACTGGAGCGTAGACAGCGCACTGTGTGTGCATGAGTGGAAATGTGGCACTGTGGAATAGACACCATTACTGTTAACACCCACAGGACACAGAGGATCAGGGAGCCTCTGACATGACAGTGCTCTCAGCTTTGATTTTGGTACAAACTGGACTTTACAAATAAACAATATATCTTCTGAACAAAATATTCTCATCTCCTCCTCTCAAGGTGCATTATGTGTGGAATCATGTCCACCCCATCCACAAACTACATTAAGCACATGTCCAAAAAGGCCTTCGAAGTCACGGACAAAGACGAGGCAACTGTTTGATGGAGTCAAACATCTCGGGGCATGTTTGTCGATGTAAACTGTGGACAGTGACGAGGTGCCAGCGAGGCCCATCAGACCTCTGACCCAGCAGCTCTCTGGGGGTCACTCCAAGTCCTGGAGGTTGATTGTGCTTCCTGTGAACTGGGAGTTATCGGAGCCGTTGTCGTCCTCAGTCATCACCGACGGTTCCTGTGAGGAGGCATCCCAGCTCAGTTGTCTCATATCAAAGTTAAAAGCATCAAATACTGCTGAAGCTGTCAGAAACTAACATTTCTTGAACACACATAACAAAATAAACAACAGAACTGATGAAATAAAACTTTTCTGACCTGTAGAATGTTGACAGGCAGGTCGACGGTGAGCTGAGAGTGGGAGCTGGACGGCTGAGAACTCAGCTGGAAAGCCAGGTCACCGTCACTCGCTGGGTCGTCCTGCATGAACACACGCTGATCAGCATTTCTTTCAACAACAGCCTCACTTCATGTTGCTATTCAGTGAATTCTATAGTATATTAATGAGTGAGAAATGGACAAAAAACATCCCCTATGGCTCACGGTAATTAAACTCATTCCAGATGGGATTTGAAATGTTCACATCATATTACAGGATTTGGTCTGTATTAAACACCAAAACAAAAAGCAAATAAACACAAATAAATATCAATAAGCATCTCTGAATGTGCCAGAGGATCATATTTTAAAGTGTTTTCAGTACCACAGTAATCCAGGCATAGCCGTCAGTGCATTCTAGAGTTACAAACCAGTGGTGGTTTTAATGGCACTACTTTCACCAGTAGTAACAAATACAAACTAAAAGAGAGCAGCAGTAACTACCTGTAGCTGACATTATACTGGTTCTTTAAATATCTTAAGCTGTCGACATCCTGATTGTTTTAATGTATTTCTGCTGTTGTCTTGGTTCCCAAATAGCAACCTTCTCCATTTTCACACAAAAGCTCAATTTCGCACTGAGCTGATAAAATGCAGGCGAAGGAAAGAAAATCCTCCCATAGAAAAAATAATCACTTTAAAATACAATTTATCCTGCCTCTCTATTTACACAGTGAGATATTATAAATTATAAGTCATACAAGGTATTATGTAGTTTGATTTCCTTGCATATCCCACCAATGCATGAACATTGTGCTCATTAAATGCATGTTGTCAACCACGATCTCTGACTGTTTGCTGCCGTCTTTCTCATCGATCTAAATGCAGATGTTATTTTAGCTTCTGTTCCTATTGAAACCAGCTGAGCGGTCTTCGTGACTGGAGCTCCTACAATGTATTTCCAGAAAATGAACCATCTTTCAAAGTCACTTGCATCTTAATACAAACTCAGAGGGGTCTGCTCGGCATTTCTCTACATGCCGCGGAGCCTGACTGGATGTTAAATGCTTAATTGTACCATGCAATGACCCTGTGTGGAAGCATCTGCATCCATTGTGTTTCTCCACTTGTTAATTCAGGCTGCTGCTTTAATCTGTCACCTGTCTGTAATTTTGACTGTAATTATTACTGGGGAGGGGGGAGAAAAACTGTTTGTCAACAACCAGGGGAGGAATATTAAAATTTACCACCTCCAGTTGTTAAAAATAAAACCCATCTGAATGGAGCTTAAGAATATTTGAATGTTTCCTGGCATCGTGAACCAGCTACATCAGATCTCCACACTGAGTAGCTGGGAAATGAGCTGCACAATAAACAGGTATCTGAGAATCTCACCTGCAGCAGCTGAATCTGGACATATTGGGCCCCGGTGACGGGGTCCCGCAGAGTCAGGCCTCCATTGGCTGCTGTAGCTCCATCGCTGTAACGAGCACCAGAGGGAGCCAGAGGCACCGGTGCCGTGGGAGTCTTTGCTCCTTTAGCTTTTCTCTGGCTTGAACCTGAAGTGCCTTAGTTGGACAAAGACAAGTCTGTTGTAACTCACTGTTGTACAATGATTTTAGTCTCTGTCAAGTCTGAATATGGAGCAATGAATACAAGAATAAACAGGTGAATGTATAATACCAGATGAGGCTGAGGGGCCCCGTTGTTTCTTCTTCTTGGCCAGCTGAATGGCTCTGTAGTCAGTCCTGGCTGAGCCTCCACTCTCCTGAAAAACAAAATGGGAGCACATCAGGGCTGCAGCTACTGTTATTATAAACAAATCTGCTTATTATGTTTTCAATTAACTGACTGTTTGGCTTATCAAATATCAGCCAACAGGGAAAATGTCCAACACTTTGATAATTAGATGGTTCTTTTTATCTACCCAACAGTCCAAATGCCCAAAGATATTCATCGCAAGGCTACAAAGACCAGCAAAAGTTGACTTTTGAAAGGTAAGAAGCAAAATTTGGGGCATTTTTTACTATATTTAAAGAAAATGTTGACTGCATTGCTATTTCTTAGAGTCCCTTAGGTGGCGGCTTTGTGACATTCAGACAGTCCATTTACAAAAAAGACAGAATGCTGCTGTGATAATTAGAACCTCACTCAAAACAGGGACGGGGCGCAACAGAGAGACAGCAAGCAGAGGCTACCAAAACAGTCCTGATAAGGAAGACACTTTCTCAAGACCCTAAAATGTTGGGTCAGTTAATTCCTGCTGACATGCTCTAATTACGGTGCCTCTCAAAGTACCTCTCCTGATGTTTTTCCTTTTTTGTTGTATTACTACCTGGAATTACTGGATTCTAATGGACTTAACCAAAGACTGTTACGCATCCATCTCTTTGCTACAGAACCGTACATCAAATTTGGTTAAACAAATTAAAGTTAGAAGTCCCGAAATAAGCTGATTAAGGTCCAACTGTGTGCAATCAAAGTATCATATGATGACAGTCACAGGGTTGTGCACTGTGAATTTGACAGTTGATTGTTGTCAGATTTTCTGCAATGGACTGGTCGTGGTTTATTCTACTAGTTTTGTGCACAAGAGTTGAAGATTGATATATTTAAATTTTAACACTGATGCTAGATGGAAGAACAGGACATGAATATTGTTTAGCCTTGCATCATCTTCTCCTACTGCAGTCCTGATATTGATCCAGTGGAATTCAGACTGCTGGAGCTTTTATGCCAAAGAGAGCAGGGTCCTCATTCAGACATTAGACTGACATGATAAACTGCGCTCAGATCAACAGAAATGGCTGCATGTTGGAAAGTTGTATATTTTTCTTTTAATCTGACTTGTCAGTAAATTGTTTCAAGCCAGCAGCTCATTGTACCAACAGCAGTAATAGTTTATTAAAGACCCACACCCCCAATACCAAAGAACAGAGAGGGTCATGTTTTCCATTTCCTTCAGAGCTGTACACCTTGCAGTATTCATAAATATTTCAGTTTTTAATCGAAGAAAGTCAGTAACTGTGTAGCTACTCACCAGGAAGCTGCTCGGCGACACAGCGTTGAGTTCTGTGTCTTTCTGTGGGCTGAAGCTGCTGCTGTGACTGGGGAAGACAAACTGGGTGAGAACTTTTCCTCCCTCCTGAGGTCCCAGCACCTCCACACAGCCCAGCAGAGACCCTGCGCCCCCCTGGCCCCCCACCTCCACCACCTTGGAGGGTGAGGCGAGCAGCTCGGCAACAGGGGCCACAGCCAGGGAAGCTGTTGGCTCCACGTTCAGGGCGCTGGAAGAGCTGAGTGGGTGCTGCAGAGTGGGGTCCACAGATGCACCAGCGCCCTGCATGGTGAGAGCCGTGAGGGTTCCCAGCGCCTCCGGGGTAACCGTCTGCACATCATCCAGGTTGAGGGTACCTTGTGGGGGAAGGACATCACCCACTGTTCCCTCCAGACCGTGGTGGGGTCCCATGTCAGCACTGGCTGCCAAGATAAGGGGGTCCACAGCCTTGGCCAGTGTGGTGCTTGTGCCAGTACCGAGTGTGGTGCCCACTGAGGATGGGTCAATAGTAAGGATCCCTGAGCTGATCAGGGAGAGGTCCATCGTGAAGGTGCCGTTACAGCTTCCACCACCCACGGGGATTCCCACTCCGATGCCGGCAGTGGGTGTAGTGCCTCCAGGCACAGCAGAGAACAGAGAGCTGAGGTCCAAGTTAGTCAGCTGGTCGCCCCCGGCAATACCCGGCCCTGCAACCGTCGTTGGGGTGGAACTGATGAGTTCGCTGCTGGGGGTCAGGGTGGGCGTCGTCTCCATCTGGTTCAGAACATCTGTGATGGAGGAGAAGAAAAAGTAAGCTTATGAAGACAGTATACGATTTCCTAGAAATAATCGCAAATGTCAAAGTATTCTGTAAAACTGCTCCCAAAAAAGAAATACTTCTCATCGACTTTTGTAAATATGAGAATGAAAATTACATCAGCAGCTGCACCTTTATGCAATTTAATTACAATACATAGTATACTAAGAGAAGAAAGACAAAGAAATGTTCTTGTTTGAGTTGAACAAGGTGGATGCACACGCTCATTTAAGATTGTAAGACATAACAGCAGCCTCACAAATAATGTCAAAAAAGCAGTACATTCTGTCAAATAGTCAGACAAACTGCTGTTTATCCATATTAAATGTATATTGAATAGTGAGTTTAGTGCTACTGCTGAATGTCTTCATGTCAATAAATAAACTTAGAAATATTTTTTATGATTGCTCTCATGGCTACACACAAAATTCACAGCACAGTATAAATATAATTAGGACTCCTTTTCCAAAGAATATATATATGTATGTATAAATGCATTCATTAAAATGTGTAGTTAAGATGGAACAAACCATTTTTGTGAGACACTACTCTTTTTGTGCCTGTGGGTCATCAAACATAGAAGTATAAGTGGGTCATATACGGATTTGTCTTGTTCTGGCAGTACTGATTCCCCAACAGATACATTAAACCTAGTTTGAAATGAATGAAGTTAAGTGACTCATAGCCTGTTTTTAGGTCATGAGCTAACAGTGATGGTAACTGACCAGGACTGAGGTGGTGGTGTTTGAGCATGTGGCTCTTAAGGCTACTGCGGGAGGAGAAGTGCTTGGAGCAGTTGGCCACAGGACAGCGGGTCCTCAGGGTGCTGGCGTCCTGCTTATGCTTCTTGGAGTGGATGTACAAGCTGCTGCGTGCTGAGAACTTGGCATTGCAGCCTGACAAACACACAGGAGGCAAACGTCACAGACACATCACAGAAAACTGACAGAAATACTGAACGATTAGCACATGTATCTACTTTGTGTACCTTCTGCGTGGCACTGAAAGGGCTTGGTGCCCAGATGTGTGATACTGTGACCCTTGAGGTGCTCGGCACGAGTGAAGGACTTTCCACAACCTTCTTCCGTACAGACAAAACGCCGGTCATCGTCATGTTTCCTGATAAACACATAGACACAAACTTACACATTAACAACACCCAGACAGAAAGAAATCTTGACAAAAAGGACCTGAGCTGCAACGCCTGAAATGCTACTGAAAAAAGCCTGCAAAGTCAAGATAGTAAATAAACTGTCCCCAGTGGTAAGGTGATGTTTACTAAAACAAACCACTGATAGATATGTTATTTCACTCCACAAACATGCAGTGTTGAAACATAAACCAAAGCTAAGTTGACCAGCTTGCGTGACAAAGCCTAGTCTATCATTACTTGCTATTCTCACTGCAGAACCCGGTCTGTCAATACCTCAAGTGATAAGAAGTCAAATGAGTGAAGTCAGAGTAGCTGTACTCCTTCAAACGTATCAGATGTTAACTAACAGTAACCTTGATTTCATCCAACCTTTCTCTACTTCGTGGAAAAGCATGAGTTAGTAAGTTAGCAAGCACTTACCGTTTATGTCGGAGCAGCTTTGACATGCTAGTAAAGGACCAACCACAGCCCTCTGAGTCACAGACAAATGGCCTCTCGCCTAAAGACAAGAAGGCAGAAGTTTATTTGTGAGTGCATTAGTTGGTAACAAGCTAAATGTTGACCATGATTGCTGCAAAGCTGGCCCACTTCATCCACTGCTGCACGGCTGACCTGCTTTAGTTTCCGTTCAAACAAGACAGTTTTAGTTTCCAGCTACTAGTTCTGTAATTATGGTTTGGAAACACCAAGCGACTGTCATTGATTATGTCCTCAGGATCCAGCTGTTCGGTGATTCACTGTCCACCAGAAAACATTTCAGGAGCCCACAGCAGCCATATTTAAACTGTACCAAAGTTTGTTTTTATACTGACATTTTCCATGTTTTACAGCACACTGAATACTTAGTAGCCATACTTATGACAACTCAGTGTGCCTCTAACTTTCTCAGCCATCACTCATTTTAAATGTCAGTACAGCTGATTTTCACAGTTCAGCTGTTTTCATTAGTCTGGAATGTTGTTTACTGTGTTCATATTATGTGGCGACACTAATAAAGATATCAGCTGCAGCACCATCGTGGTCATGACCTCTAGTTAACACCATGGCCTCTTTATGACCTGTGATCATAGCTAACACTACCAACATATATCAACAACAGAAACAGAAAAACAAGTGAATAAAAAAACTAAACAGTGAATTTACCAGCATTAAAACGAAACATAGATGCATAAGGGTAACTAGGGTTCGAGTGACGTACATGTCATGATCTGAGGGTGTATCTGAGACTCTGTGCGGACTTCCTCGCATTTCATTGACTCATTTATTTGACAGAGACAGAGCTCACTGATCAATACAAAAAGTAACTGTAAATGAATCAAGATTAGCCTATGAGACTCAGACACTTGTCGTGCACACAAAGAGTGAAACCTCCTCGCATCTGAAATGAGTGAACAGAGAACTGCAAATTCGTTTATTGTGTAAGAAGGCAGCCTAAAACATCTATGTGGCCTAAATACACATCATTGTAGAATTAAACCAGATATATTTAGAGCAACTGTTCACTGACCCTGTACTTTTAAGCCCAGTTATACAGCACTGGAGCCTCCCTAAACTACTAGAGAGAAGTTACAATCTTTCCCATCATGCATGTATGTGCAGACATTTATATACCTGTTCGCCACAATGAGGTCTATATGCGAGAAATGGGAAACAATTATTTATATCAGAATGAATAATTTATTATAGCTTACCAGTGTGACTCCTCATATGGATTTTGAGGCGACAGGCCTTGTCGTACGTCTTGTCGCAGCCTGGGTAGGAACACGTGAAGTGGCCCGTTTCTCTGAAATGAGTACGATTGTGGGAGAACAGGGCACTGAAGGTGATGAAGGTTTTCTCACAGCCTGTACAGAACAGAAGGGGGAACATGTAAATAAAAAAAGTACACAAAAGCATATATTATACCAAGAATGTAACACCTAAACTATCAGATTGTTATAGTTTAAGCTGTTTTCAGATATGGGACATGTAACAATGCTGGAAAAGTACAAAGTGTGATCAATCCTGCTTCCATGTTGGGGATAATTTATCATAAAAAGTAAGTATTTGCATTACTACTATTATTCCTTGTGTGTAAATGCATGCAGCTCTTTGTCTTTGGAGACACTCGTATAGATCCTGCTGCTGTCTGATGCTGCAGGTATTTCATAAGCTCAGAGGAAAGACTCCTACAAACAGCTGGAAGCAACAAACTAGACTTCGGCTGCTGTTTACGTTTTGTTAAAACCTGGATTACATTTATTAGGGTTAGGTATCGGTGAGTCTCAATAATATGACCAGTTACAGCCTCAATCTTCGTCGCGATAACGTTATATTTTTAAGGACACTTTTTATGCAATCAAAGTGAAAGTAACACGCAAACCGATTACGAAAGATGTTATGTCACACTAACTATGTCATTTGTGTTTTGTGTCATGTTTTAGGACCAAAATTGGTGTTGAAATGTGGAAAGACTATTATTCAAATTGCTTGACATGACTCAGAGTACAGCAGCTTGTGTGTGCTTATTTGTAAATGCGATTGCATGCAGTTCAGACAGGTCTGACCTACTAAGATTGCCTCGTGACTTACACATATCTGAAAGTGGTTTTGGTGGAAAACAGAACAGACGAGCTTCTTCAACAGAACTGAGCACACTGTCTAAAGGAAATTAGGATCCTTTATATAAAATCCTTTGACCTGTTCATCTTTTTGCTATAAAGCATCAGACTGATACAGTTTAGCTGCAACACCTACAGATGTTTTGTGCAGCTGGTACAATACCAAACCATCAGTCAACAGCAGGTGGAGCACATGCAAAAGGAAAAGGAGGAAATTCTGAAATATAACATAAGATGAGGGGAAAAACGAACACTGGTTTGTGTTACCTGGAAATTCACACTTGTGGGGCCTCTGCGGCTCAAAGTGGACCCTTTGGTGATTGGTGAGTCGTGTAGCACTGCGAAACCTCTCACTGCAGATCTCACAGATGAAAGCGTTGTCCTGTTCGTGGACTTTGACGTGAGCCTTGAGGTTGTAGACGGTGGTGAATCGCCGTCCACAGCCTTCAAATTGGCAGGTATGCGGCCGCTGCTTGTCGTGGGACTGAAGATGCCGCTTTAGCTTGTAAGAAGTGGCAAACGCCCAGCCGCAGCCCTCCACGCTGCACTGGTATGGCCGTGGATCGTCTGCGTGGTTCAGGAGGTGAACCTTGAGTTTCTGACGAGTGTCAAATGTGCAGGAGCAGCCTGGTTCTGGGCAGCTGAAAGTGGCCACAGTCTCTTTCTTGGACCTGATCAGTGGCACTGACTGGAAGTCCTCAGTGTCACAGTCAGCCACAGTGGTTTTGGGGGACGGAGTGACCAGGTCGGCCTCTGTTACAGCACACAGCACCCCTGATTCCTGCTTCACAATGGGGCAGGAGTCCAGTGAGGTGCCCAGCTCTGATAATGAGCAGTCATCCACCAGAGCCAGCTCAGAGTCGCTGACAGACAGCCCAGGCGTGGGCTCTTCCTGCTGGCTGGAGCTGGCCAGAGCCAACGTGCTGATCTTCCCGATGGACTTGGTGCCACTGTCATAGTTGAGAAGAACAATATCCTCATGGTCTTTCATGCCTAGATGCTCCCTTAAGCTGATCATGTCATCCTCCTTGTGTACATACCCCTCTGGTGGAGCAGCCAGAGTCAGTATCCCGTTCTCTATGGTCACTATGATGCTTTGGTTGTTTATCGTGATGGTTCCGGAGAAGCTTTCACTTGCAGGCGGGCTTGAGGAGGCCGTGACCGGGTTGGTAGCGTCCTGCAGCCCGGTGGTGTCTGAAATAAAGCCGGATGTATCCATGGCTTCTACGATGCCCGCCGTCCCCGAAATCAAGGCCTCGTCAATCCGGGACGAGAGCTCCCTGACCAGCTTACTGTCATTGTTTTCGGTGCAGATCTGCCCACAGATCTTATCGCCATATTTGTTTGTCAAAACAACGTCTTCCACAGTGCGGTGGTAGGCGGCCTGTTTACCGTCACTCAGGGCGGAATTATCGCCCAATAAACCGAAAATATGCTCAGTTTTTTTCAACGCTTGAGTATCAAGACAGTTCAAGTCGTCGTTAGCTTCGCTGAGAACAACGTTACTGCCGTTTCCTACATCCATGGAGCCCCGGTGACTCGGTGCAGAGCTCTCCGGTGGTCTACCTTTCACTTTATCCTCAGATGATACATCCTGTCGGGGTTTGCTCCCGTCCTCCGGAGCTAAAAACAGCTCCTGTGTGGCTCTATCCGCCCCGTTTATCGGTGCGTTGAAGCTCCCCGGGGCGGCGGCAGCGCAGTGGCCGGTTCCTGGCTGCTCCTTCGAGGCGCCGTCCTCACGCTGCTGCCGTAAAACTGGAAACGGTAACGTTAGCTGCCGCTGCGGTTCCTCTTCCCCTTCGAACAGAGGCAGCGCCATTTGCATTACCGTCTCCCCGCTCTCTGCTCCGTACTTCCTGGCCGTCCTCGCCAGCTCCAGCTCGGTTTCCCTCCTCACGTTATGAAGTCCGACGCTCGGTTTGTTACCGGGTAGATTACTTTTAACGGTCGTTTGCGGTTTGCTAACTGGCGAACAAGCCTCCTCGCTGCCATTTTCCGCCAGCAGGCGAAACGGCGACGTCCTCGGCCTGGTGTTGTTGTTGTTGTTGTCGCTCGGAGGCTCCAACGGTCCGCCCGCGTCGTTTTCCAACGGAACGAAACGGGGTAGCGACCCTGTGGCTGAACGAAGCGGAGACGAAGCGGTTCTGTGTAGGGCGCCATGTTGAGAGTGAATGTTTTGGGCATCAGAAAGCCCCTGGATTTCCATCTTGGTATCCCTGTAGCAGCGCCACAGAAAAGGCCCGCCCTAGTAGACGGAGGGGATCCGCGGAGCCACTTCACGGTTTCCAGCAGGCCGAGTGATGCGTTCAGGGCCAGCACGGAAATCCCTCCAAAATCAACAGAGGGTTACATAAGAACCCTGTTAGAGTTTATACGACTTGTCACATGCTTCTACATAAGTCTTGCAAACGTGAAGAGTGATTCAAGTAATAAAAAAAATAACAAGAAAGGGTGCCACCACAATGTGAGGAATGATTATTTATGAAAATAATCAACTAAAAAGCAAGTTCAATTAATTAATTTTACAACACATGCAGTATTTAGGTAAACAAAATGCTGAAAAAATAAGAAAAATGCTGTGCAAACTTAAATCTAAGCATCTAATCCTAATCTTTTCAAGTTCTTCTTTACACTACGTACTGTGTAACCATGTTCTTAGGCGACTCATTTGCACATTTCTGCACACTAAAAAATATGTTTCTATCACTCTTTGTGATTTAGAAATCCTTAATTACACTTACTGCTAGTTTGACTTCAAATTAAATTACTAATTAGTAATAAACATAAAAAAAAAATAAAATTGAAATCGTCAATTTTGCAAAACATGTAGCATTTCATAAAAATTGTTGAAAGCTAAGAAAATGCAACCAAATAAAAATGCATTTCAGTTTTATTTATATAGCGCCAATTCAAAACATATGTCGTGGATTCCCTATGAGCAAGAGGTCAGCAACGGTGGGAAGGAACCAAAAAATAATAATCTCTGGCAGAATCAGGCTCAGGGAAGGCTGCCATCTGCCTCGACTGGTTAGGGCAAGAGTGGGGATGAGGGGGTAGGGGGGTAGCAGGAGAGGTTGGGCTCGGGGATACACTGCAAAAACTGACAATACAACCCATTCATCCATTTTCCATACGCAGCTTAATCCATTATTATTCCATTTTTAATTTTCAAATTTAATTTTAATTGTTTTAACTACCATATGGCTGCTACTGCTACTCTACAGTTGTTGCTACTATCCTATGTCCAACTGCTCTACTTGCCTTGAATTGCCCCCAGGGGACAAATAAAGTTTTTTGAATTGAATTGAAAAAATACATAGTTTTGCAGGTCACATAGGTCCACACGCTGCACAAACCTAAACCTAAGTATCTAATTCTAATCTAAGTCTTGCCTGCAAAAGCAAATGCAAAGAATGAGTGACCCAAAACAGATTTACAATGATTTGCTGACAATACATGCAACCAAGTACAAAGATGCACTGTAAAAACTGACATAACAACCAAATACAGGACATTTTGCAGGTTGCATAGATTGCCACACTGCACAATGTAAATCTAAGTATCTAATCTTAATATAAGTCTTACCTGCAAAAGCAAATTTGAAGACTGACTGACCCAACAAAAGACTGTGGCCTGCAGGGATTTGCTGAAAAAATAACAAGAAATTGTGCCACCACAATGTGAGTAATGGTCTCTGTTTGGACACCTCCTATAAAAGTATAAATAAAGTCACAGCCAAAGTCTAAACTGACTATATACCATCATCAAACACATATTCAAAAGCTAAAGCCTCTTTATAACTTTAAAAAGAAAACACTGTCTTATAAAATTCCAAAGAATGTACTATGTAGTTATATAAACCCAGAGAGCCATGAGGACCCATGAGGAGTACCTGAAGGCAGCATGAGGATCCCACAGTGAAAGAGTGGAGCAGCAGTGGATCTGAGTGGGATGACTTCTTATACCAGGGTGAGGAGCATTTCATTTCTTACAAGACTATTAAACACTTAAGGAGCCGAACATTTCTCTGATAATGTTTTATCTGAATTTGAAATCTCTTCATAACTTCACAAATCATCATTTCCTGTTTGGCTTGGTGTCTCTGTTCATCGTCCCTCCACTGAGTGGCAGTGTAGTCCTATAAACCAGGACATTCTCCTTGGGAGAAACATCACAGATGATCCCCTCCGTGATTAAACCAATATTTAAAGAGCACGGCACCCTCAGGGCTTAGACTGCATTTAAAACTCACTCTATTACAAGTGAACTCCTTACTGTGCTGTCTTGACTGTAGAACTTTTTTGCTCATTTTTATTGAGAGTTCTTCCTCAGTTAACTTAGACACTCAAACTGCAACATGATACCTGTATTTAAGTGACTAATTCAACATCTGTAAAGGGATAAGAGTTTACCTATTTGGGAAACACTGACACATTTGATGCTGATTAATGTGTATTTTCCCTAAAAATATAATGAATATGAAAAGGGGCAAGTTAGCAAATAGAATTTAAGTGGTAATAACTTTACAATCACTACCAATACGCGTATTAAAGGTGTAGTGTTTTTTAAAAAATGCAAAAATTTGATCCCTCATTTTGTTAAAAATAATAAATTAGAAAAATTAGAAGATCCTTGTCTGGTCTCATCAGAAAGTCAGACGATCCTCCATAAACGGAAAATAAAAACAACCCTAATCATTTTTGTACTCACTTTAATTGAGATTTTCTTGGCCAGTCAACTTAAACAGTCAAACTGCAACATGATATTTATATTTAAATGGCCAATTCAGGGGTTTCACAGTCGCTCGTTTGCCTCACAGCTAGAAGATCCCCGGTTCGTGTCCCGGTTAGGACGCCTGGGATCTTTCTGTGTGGAGTTTGCATGTTCTCCCTGTGCAGCGTGGGTTTTCACCGGGTACTCCAGCTTCCTCCCACAGTCCAAAAACATGCTGCGTTTAATTGATTATTCTAAATTGTCCATAGGTGTGAATCAGAGTGTGCTTGGTTGTCTGTCTCTATGTGTAGCCCTGCGATAGGCTGGTGACCTGTCCAGGGTGTCCGCTGTCTTCGCCCTGAGTCGGCTGGGTTAGGCTCCAGCCCTCCCACAACCCTATAGAGGATTAAGCAGTGTGTCAATAATGGATGGATGGATGGCTAATTAAACATCTGGGCAAGGGATAAGAGATGAAAATTAACAATTTTGGTAACACTGATGCTGATTAATGTGCATTTTCCCTGAAGAAAATAATTAATAACTCAAAAGGCAAGTTAACAAATGGAATTTAGGCAGTAATAATTCCACAGTCACCACCAATAAGCATATTAAAGGTGGAATCTTTTAACAAAAACTTAAAAATCTCCTATTTTGTTAAAAACAATCAATTAGAAAAATTAGAAGATCCTTGTCTGGTTTCATCAGAAAGTCAGATGACCCTCCCTAAATGGAAAATAAAAACCACCCTAATCATTTTTATAGTCCATAAAGTAACCCTGTAATTACACGCTGCTGAGCAAAGACTACAGCTGAGCCTTAAATAACATCTTTATTTGGTTTCTAAGCAAAAAACAGTGACAAACTCATAAATAAGTTCCGACCAACACAAATAGAGACAAAAAGAACACGTTTAGAGTATCATAGAGGAACAGAATGGAGGGAAGGAAGACAGCTCACAAAGTAATCTGTACATCACTCCAACGTATTTACATTTGACCCACATGTACAGAACACAGCAGACTGTGGAGAGACGGTGAGCAGAATATAGTTTGTCGGTGTGATCAACTCATCCTGTACACTCTGTGTGGAAAGCTCAGCATGCTTCGTATAAAAAATATACAATAGGTTATATGACTTTGGGTTGGCGTACTTACTGATCACACCCGCATGCATGTTTTAAAACGTCATACGAATCTACCCTACCGTTCATGTATGTCCTATATGTTCTGGGTTATTATGCTGGCAGTTCCTTCAGCTATACTGTACACAACAACAGCAGAAATAGAAAGAATGTTCCTGCACAGTACACGAGTCAACACATGTAGGAATGTTGTCTGAAGTCATTTTCAGATATGAATAAAGATACAGATAGTACAATCATTGGCAGCATATCAGCCAAAAAAGCATGCAAAATAGCACAGGTTTCCTGTGTGGTCATATAAAAATAGAGTCCTCCCTCGCACGTACTCGTAGGATTATGACAGAAATAAGGCCACATATCCAGTTCCTTCCTGATACAATGGGACAGATGCTCAGTAGTCCAGATGAATCCATTCATTGGTGTCATTTTTGGCTTTACAGACCTCCACCGCTTCCTGTTTTCGTGATCCTGTCAGGTTGAACATTCCTCTTAAGTTGTTTGTTGAGTCTAGCACAAGCGCCAGAGGTCGGACGCTAAAGGCTTTGACCAAATGGCACAGTGTCTGTACGCCACAGAAAGACAGCACAACCTGTTGCAGTGGAGTGAAGCTATGGTGGCCCTGAAAGCTCAGCGCGCTACAACGTGAGAACATGTGTGAAAATAGTCGAAAGAAAAGCAAATTAAACTAATTAATTCTGCCACATGTGAAGCATTTAGAAAGAAAATGCTAAGAAAATACAACCAAATACAAAAATGAACTGACAACGCAACCAAATACAGAAAGTTTTGCACGTCACATTGAAGTGAGAATATCTTTTTGCAGGACAGTTAAATAAATAAAATACGATAATCTTCTCAAGTGCCAAATGCCAGGTAACTGTTTCTTAGTTTGTCTTTGTAAGTATTAATGACTTTTCAGCTTGAGCCTAAAAAGAAAACACGTCTCCTTTGCCTGAATCTGCCCTCAAGTCATTTACATTTTTGTTAAACTTCAAATTAGCAGATTTCAATAGTTAACAGAATATTTTCAAGTTGCTTTCAAGGGCAGATGAGTTACAAAACAACAGAAGTCTACAGGGGACACTAAAAAATGAAAAAGTTACTTCCTGCTTTGGTTTCTGGCTCATGGAGGTACTGCTATATAGGAGTTTACAGTGTGTCAGTGGTGTGGAAGTGCTGAAATGATAATGTTTATGTAATTATTACAGGTATCTGCTGTTAACCTCTTACTGATTACTAGCCTACCAGTTAATATAATGGTATACACCGATCAGCCACAACATTCTGACCACTGACAGGTCAAGTGAATAACATTGATCATATTGGTACTATGTGGTGTTCTGATGGAAAACCTTGGATTTTAACATCCATGTTGATCAGACTTAGACACCCAAATAACACACTCCCTCATGCAAATGGAAATCCCAAATGTCACTGCAGGAAAATGCACCCCACCACATGGAAACAACATCAAACAATCAGGAACATGTTGACGAACATGACAATGGTCCAACATGTTGATTTGATCTCCAAACTTCCTACACCCCATTGTGATCAAGCATCAACAGGATGCAGTGGAACAAGTTGGATGGACAGAGGCCCCACTGGACAAGACAGAGTACCCAAAGGATCCAGTGCCAGCATCCTGGTTCCAGACCCCATAGGACACCCTGAGAGGTCCTCTGGTCCATGATTCCCAATGGTTCAGAGCATTTTGGAGCACATAAGGGGGACCAACATGATATTAAGCAGGTGGTCATAATGTCATGGCTGGTCAGTGTATAATATTTTAATTGTGAAATCAAAATGTTAAAAACACCATTTGGACGTCATTTCTGTTGTATCTGTTAACTTTTTGGTTGCATTTTCCCACATTTTTTTCTATATGTTACACCTGTGTAGTGCGACTAATAAACCCATTTTCTTTTTGCTTTTCTTTTGTCTATTTTCATGTGTTTTCCTAAGCTGCGGTGCGTCAAGCTCTCCAGGGCCAAAACTGATTTCTATTCAAGCACTTGCTTGCTTTTGCTTGAGTCCGTCATGCACACAGTAAAGGCAGGACAATCAGAATATATAGTACGTGTGGAAAAAGTCAGCATTCCTGAACAGCTGTGCATACACGCTTTGACTGATGCAGCACCATGTACTCAACCACTCTCCTTTCTTGGTGTCTTCTTTCTTGGAAAAAGGAACAAAAGTAAATGTGACCCTCTCACACACACACACACTCTGCTACATATGAAGCATTCTGGCTTGTGAAATGTGCACTGACCGGCTCTATTCATTTTAAACAGGTACATGGTCCAGACAGCTTGAGGACCAGAGGCACCCACCTCATGCATGATTCATTTTAAAAACGACAGCCCCAGCTGAGAGAGTTACAATTTAGAGGAGGAGTGAGGGAGAGCAGAGCGCACAGACACGGTTATGTTCAGCTTTTGCAGCCAGGGCTGAAATAATCAGCACCTTCTTTTTCATTAAATGGTACAGTGGCTGGAGAGAGAGCAGGTGCTGGAGCGGTGGGTATTTCAGGCTGTTCTCCATCTCGAGCCGATTTCAAGGCCTTGTGTGCTTCCTGCTCTCAGGAGGGGTCTCTTCTCATATCAAAGCAAGATAAGTTTAGCTTCATCTCCAGATGGTCACCTTGAAATGTAAGGTGACCCACCACCCCTTTACAATTTGACTTTCATGTTCTGCATACAGTTATGTACAACACACATGTCTCAGGTGTAAAAATCAGGACAAGAGTCAATTCCTCCTTCTGTTTTTTCAGCTCCTCTGCGTTATTGTCGAGCCTTAAAAATGCCCTGAGAATACACAAACAAGGAAAAGGACACCAGCCTCAGCGCCGTCTTTCTTTACAGCTGATAGAAGTTAAATCGCCCGGCTGCTTCTGGATTTATTACGTCTATTACAGCGGACACTCTTATCGCCGTGAGCAGGAGCTGAAGTGGGGTTGACGGAGCTGCAGACTTTGAAATCTGCAGGAGCAGTTCTCAAAAAAAAAAAAGAAAAATTCCACGGTGGCTTTTGTCACCCATATACAATGCTAGAAGAGATGACAAAAAAAGTGTGCTGAGCATCTGAAGCCTTTGATTTAAATACAGCCTGTGTCCTTGCAGAGTTGCGTGTCGTACCTGCGGAGCGTGTATAGTGCCGGACAAAAGTCAGAACCAGAAGCATTTAAAAAGATAAAAAGTATATTTTCTGCACTCTCAGTCGAGTATTTGCAGACGAATCCTCGCATCAGGAGCATTTTCTCTTCTCGTAGGTTCAGTTCACTGATTTGATTCCCACCAAACAACCCTGAAACCATGCAACACACACACACACACAGACACAAACACACACATCCCTTTGCTCGAATAGACAGTTGTGCTGCTCCACTCGCTGGCCTCCTCTCAGGCGTGAGTGTTGCGTTGCTTGGGGGCCAGAGTGGTAGTTGCAGTGGTGGTGGTGGACATTGACGGGGAGTCGGAGGTGGCGGGCAGCGGGGGCCTGGGTTCGATCCCTCGGGTCTTCATGAAAGATAGCAGCTGGTCGGGGATCTCTGCCAGGACGTCTTTAGCCAGCCGGGCCATGCTCAGGACCTGGTTCCCTGACCGGTCGATGTAATCCCGGAAAGGAACAAACTAGACGAGAACACAGACAGCTGTTCAGTTTACTTACTGACTGCAGATACTCGCTGGTTAACAACACCTCAGTACATGTGTAGAGTTAAAAGTGAGAACAAACTCTCAAGATTTGTTCCTAAAGTTCACAAAAGACAGATGATGATGACATAAAATGAGTATGCAGAAGATAATTGTTGGGGCGTCTGTCCACTGCTACGCCTCATTGTTCAAGATGCTGCTTCAGCTCAATTGTTTATAGCTCGATCTAATTTCCAGTGACACGCGGTACATTCTGCACAAAGGCAATCAAAATGATACAACAACGGTGAGTTCTGGATGTCTAGACTTTTTAGAATTATTTTTTTTTCTATGAGTTGCACAAACTAATTAATAAAGAACATTTACACTGATCAGGCAAAACATTATGACCACCTGCCTAATATTGTGTTGGTCCCCCTTATGAGCTCAAAAATGCTCTGAACCATTGGACATGGACAAGAGGACCTCTCAGGGTGTCCTATGTGGTCTGGAACCAGGACGTTGGCACTGGATCCTTTGGGTACTCTGGCTCGTGCAGTGGGGCCTCTGTCAATCAAACTTGTTCCACTGCATCCTGTTGATGCTTGATCAGAATGGGGTGTAGGAAGTTTGGAGGTCAAATCAACATGTTGGACCATTGTCATGTTCCTCAACATGTTCCTGACTGTTTGATATTATTGCCATGTGGTGGGGTGCATTTTCATCCAGTGACATTTGGGATTTCCATTTCCATGAGGGAGTGTGTTTGTTGTGGGACAATGTTTATTTGGGTGTCTAAGTCTGATCAAGGTTCTCCATCAGAACACCACATAGTACCAATATGATCAATGTTATTCACTTCACCTGTCAGTGGTCAGGATGTTGTGGCTGATCGGTGCATAAATTCTCATCTTTTTCACTTGTATCTCACAATACCGTCATGTCATATTCAGCCCTTATCTATTATTGCTCTTCCGAACCACTCACTACTATGTAAGACTAAAAAATAGTCGAAAAACACAATAAAGCTTTTAGGAACTCTGCTGAATTCGCTTCAGCTGTGATAAAGATTTAATTTGTGCCTGTTCAGGTGTTCAAGCTGAGGAGTCAACCTGGTAAAGATCAAGAAGCCGTCTCAAAATCTAAGAGGTTAAAATATTTCTTTACTGAAGATTTTCAAGGCAAGTCAAGTTCCAAGAGACATGATTGGCAAGCACATGTGCAGTTTTAAACCCCTGTTACAGAGAAACCCCTCTATTACAGAAAATATCTGCAGGAGGGCCTGAAATAGGCTGCAACCAAAGCCTTAGTGCAGATGACAATCAGAACCTCATGTCTAGAAACCAGGGCCCGTATTCACAAAGCATCCTAAGGCTAAAAGTAGCTCTTAGTGACGTCATTCTTAGAAAAATCTTAGAATTTCTCGAGTTCTAAGATTTTTCTTAGAATTTTCCCTTGGTAAGATAAAAGTTATTCACAAAGTGTCTCAGGCCTTAAGAGAGCTCCTAAGGTGAGAAACTGTTAGGAGTAGGGAGGAGGACTTTTAAGAAGCCTAAGAGTGTCTTAAACAGGCAAGATGGCAGAAAAACCGAGAGGAAGGACAGATATTCTCTGTACGTTAAAAGACGTTAAATGACAGCGATTTAATAACACGCTATCGGCTCAATCGTGCAGAAACAATGTTTGTGGTTGACCTCATCAGGGATGAGTTTACTGTCCCACCCAGCGCAGTAACGCAATAACTCCTGAGATGAAAGTCATCGCAGCATTGTGATACCTGGCCACAGGTAAAATGCACCAGTGTAGCAGTGATGACTTGGGTCTGTCACAACCATCTGTCAGCAGAGAGACCAGTATGCCAGTATACCATTACGGTCTTTCGCAACCTCGTATCGTTGCGCAATTTATTAATTTCAATCTCCGCTCTCGCTTGGGATTACAGCTCGTACCGGCGCTTCTCACAGCATCACAGGACCTGCTGACAGCTGAGTCTGTGTCCACCATTAATATCAAACACATGAAGTAGTAAATTACCAGCATGGACAGTAAACATAACAATAAGCAAATCAATATAATCGGCATGTTAATGAGGTACGTTCAAACATTTGAAGCTGTGTCACAACTAATTTAATTTTGCTGAATTTCATCATCCTGGCATAAAATTAATGTCAAGATTACACATTTCTGAATATAGTCCAAGTTATATGATCGGTTCATTTTACTGTCCATTCATTACGAGGAACGTGGAGCGCATTTTTCTTTTGTCCTTCCCCCTTTTTGTAACAACCAATCACAGCCTTTAGAAGACTGCATCATACTTAGCAACGGGGTCAACCACACCTCCTCACTAAGATAAAAGTTTGTGTGCCCTCCTTGCTCAGAGTTGCTCTCAGAAACTTCCTGAATCACTCTTAAGCTAAGATTCCTTGCTAGGAATTTTTAGGCTAAGTTAGGAGCTCTCTTAGAAAATTCTAAGACGCTTTGTGAATACGGGCCCAGGGACGCACGATAATGCCAATTTCAACCGATGCCGATAATCGATAATTTTATACTTCTTGCAGCCGATAACCGATTGGGTTCGTGCCGCTGTGTCAGTAGAGGGGGGGTGACACTGGAGCTGGCAGGTCTGCTACTACAACCACCTACAACTGCCGCGGCGTTCTAGAGCCTCAGCAGCATACTAGAGCCTTAGCGACGCTCGGCAACGCTCGGTGGTGTTAGGCGGCGCCCAGCAGCGATGCGCATGACTATTTGAATATCGAAATTATTATCTGAATCCCACCACAACGAACGAATATTTGAATATTCAGGACCAGCCCTAGTGAAATGTCGTCTTCAGACACGGTAAAGAAAGTCAAAACACTGGTGAGTCCCACGCCATGATGCTTGTTTTTCTCTGCCCGCGCAGTCTTATGACATCACACACATGCAACAGCACCATCGGGGAGGGGAGGGGTTGAGAAGTCAGGCCACAACACACAGACCAACGGCAAAAACCAAGATTCAAAGTCTTTATTATTATTGGGCCATTTTATCGGCCGATTTTCTAATTTTCTAATTATCGGAATGACGTCATAATTACCAATATTAACCGATAATTATCGGACGACTATACTATCGTGCATCCCTACTAAAAACCTTACTGCCATTCATTCATGTCCAAAAAGCACGAGCAAAATAATGTGGATCAGCCTGTAGATTTCTGTACGTCTGTTTTGTGGCATCATGAGAGTTTAAACTGAAGCTTAGTAATCACAGGACTTTCCAGCAAGATGATGATCCCAAGTGAAAACCCAAGTGTCTCAAAGCTTTGTCCAGAAATGATCACTAGAAGGGACTATCTCAGTTACCTTCATATCACTAGTTTGTCTTGCAGGGTAGAGATGTTAGATAATTTGATTGCAATTTGAAATTCTGCAAATAAACATGAAATCTGAGGGCTAAAAACCATATAATAGTGGAATAATATTCACCTGGACGATGTCTCTCTCAGCAAAGCGTCCTCTGGAAGACACTCTGACCTCGTCTCCATCCAGCTCCTCCATCGCTGCAGACAACAAGCACATTTAACAGTCATTACATACAGCCTACACATAGTTTGTTGTACGTACGAAACATGCTGGTACTTTTCGGACAGGTTTGAGCGTAAAACCTGTCAAAGTGGCACGTATACTAAGTAAAAGGACATCATAATTTATATAGCACTTTTCAGAATCTAGGTTACAAAGTGCTTCACTGGGGCAGCAAAATAAGGCAGAAGGTCATAAAATCATTGGAATTTAAAAGACAGATAAAAGCACAACGAAGTGTACAAAACCAACTTTAAAGAGGTAGAAAAAGTATTAAAAGAAATAAAATTCAGTTCAAAGTAAATAAAAACTCAAAAAAAATCAAGAAAGGCTCTGCCCAAGGATCTCAAAGTCTGAATGGTGCATGAGGTACTAAAAAGTAGGAAATATAACTCAGAGAAAGGGCATTAATGGTAACCAATAAAACCTTAGAACCTACCCTAAAACACACTGGGAGCTGCTGCTACGAGGCTAAAATAGGAGTGATGTGATCATATTTCTTGGTTCTTTTGCTCAGGCAGGTCAAAAGGCTGCTGCAATTATCCAAACGAGAAGAAGTAAAGGCGTGTAAAATGGTCTCAGTGTCTTTAAAAGTGAAAATTGACCATATTTTTTGAAGAAGATAAAACAAGCTTTGTTTTTTGCTGCTCAAAGCTCAGATTATTGTCAAACCAGACACCAAGATTCTTCACAACAGGCAAGACTAAATCTAAAAGAGAAGCCACTGGGGTGAGAACATCGTCATCCATATACTGGGATCCAATAACAAGAATTATGTTTTGTGTGGTAACTGGTGTTGGTCATTTCATCCATAAATCATCACCACAGCGAGCGCGCTTTATTATTCTGTCCTTTCTATTGTCACAACTGATACGAACTGAATCTTTATCATTAGTGGGATTCATTATAAATCAACAGCAGAGCTCAGAAAGCTTCTCTGTCTGGTTAACTTGGATCCCTTTCAGTGTAAACAACATTAATTATGTCTCACAGGGGGAAAAAACAGGGAAAACTTCAACCCCTAAAAGCAGAGACACCTCTTAGAATCTTAGAAATGTGGGAACATAGGGCTGTGGGAATATAGGGCTGTGGGAACATAGGGCTGTGGGAACATAGGGCTGTGGGAACATAGGGCTGTGGGAACATAAGGCTGTGGGAATATAAGGCTGTGGGAACATAGGGCTGTGGGAACATAAGGCTGTGGGAACATAGGGCTGTGGGAACACAGGGCTGTGGGAATATAAGGCTGTGGGAATATAAGGCTGTGAGAACATAGGGCTGTGGGAACACAGGGCTGTGGGAACATAAGGCTGTGAGAACATAGGGCTGTGGGAACATAAGGCTGTGGGAACATAAGGCTGTGAGAACATAGGGCTGTGGGAACATAAGGCTGTGGGAATATAAGGCTGTGAGAACATAGGGCTGTGGGAATATAAGGCTGTGAGAACATAGGGCTGTGGGAATATAAGGCTGTGGGAATATAAGGCTGTGAGAACATAGGGCTGTGGGAATATAAGGCTGTGGGAATATAGGGCTGTGGGAACATAAGGCTGTGGGAATATAAGGCTGTGAGAACATAGGGCTGTGGGAATATAAGGCTGTGGGAATATAAGGCTGTGGGAATATAGGGCTGTGGGAACACAGGGCTGTGGGAACATAAGGCTGTGAGAACATAGGGCTGTGGGAACATAAGGCTGTGGGAACATAAGGCTGTGAGAACATAGGGCTGTGGGAACATAAGGCTGTGGGAACATAGGGCTGTGGGAACATAAGGCTGTGGGAATATAGAGCTGTGGGAACACAGGGCTGTGGGAACATAGGGTGTGGGAACATAAGGCTGTGGGAACATAAGGCTGTGGGAACATAGGGTGTGGGAACAAAAGGCTGTGGGAACATAAGGCTGTGGGAACATAGGGCTGTGGGAACATAGGGCTGTGGGAACACAGGGCTGTGGGAACATAGGGTGTGGGAACATAAGGCTGTGGGAATATAGGGCTGTGGGAACATAGGGCTGTGGGAATATAAGGCTGTGGGAATATAAGGCTGTGGGAATATAAGGCTGTGGGAACATAGGGCTGTGGGAACATAGGGCTGTGGGAACATAGGGCTGTGGGAATATAAGGCTGTGGGAACATAAGGCTGTGGGAATATAAGGCTGTGGGAACATAGGGCTGTGGGAACATAAGGCTGTGGGAACATAGGGCTGTGGGAACACAGGGCTGTGGGAATATAAGGCTGTGGGAATATAAGGCTGTGAGAACATAGGGCTGTGGGAACACAGGGCTGTGGGAACATAAGGCTGTGAGAACATAGGGCTGTGGGAACATAAGGCTGTGGGAACATAAGGCTGTGAGAACATAGGGCTGTGGGAACATAAGGCTGTGGGAATATAAGGCTGTGAGAACATAGGGCTGTGGGAATATAAGGCTGTGGGAACATAGGGCTGTGGGAATATAAGGCTGTGGGAATATAAGGCTGTGAGAACATAGGGCTGTGGGAATATAAGGCTGTGGGAATATAGGGCTGTGGGAACATAAGGCTGTGGGAATATAAGGCTGTGAGAACATAGGGCTGTGGGAATATAAGGCTGTGGGAATATAAGGCTGTGGGAATATAGGGCTGTGGGAACACAGGGCTGTGGGAACATAAGGCTGTGAGAACATAGGGCTGTGGGGACATAAGGCTGTGGGAACATAAGGCTGTGAGAACATAGGGCTGTGGGAACATAAGGCTGTGGGAACATAGGGCTGTGGGAACATAAGGCTGTGGGAATATAGAGCTGTGGGAACACAGGGCTGTGGGAACATAGGGTGTGGGAACATAAGGCTGTGGGAACATAAGGCTGTGGGAACATAGGGTGTGGGAACAAAAGGCTGTGGGAACATAAGGCTGTGGGAACATAGGGCTGTGGGAACATAGGGCTGTGGGAACACAGGGCTGTGGGAACACAGGGCTGTGGGAACATAGGGTGTGGGAACATAAGGCTGTGGGAACATAGGGCTGTGGGAACATAGGGTGTGGGAACAAAAGGCTGTGGGAACATAAGGCTGTGGGAACATAGGGTGTGGGAACAAAAGGCAGTGGGAACATAAGGCTGTGGGAACATAGAGTGTGGGAACATAGGGTGTGGGAACAAAAGGCTGTGGGAACATAAGGCTGTTGGAACATAGGGTGTGGGAATATAAGTGCTGTGGGAACATAAGGCTGTGGGAACATAGGGTGTGGGAACAAAAGGCAGTGGGAATATAAGGCTGTGGGAACATAGGGTGTGGGAACATAGGGTGTGGGAACAAAAGGCTGTGGGAACATAAGGCTGTTGGAACATAGGGTGTGGGAATATAAGTGCTGTGGGAACATAGGGCTGTGGAAACATAGGGCTGTGGGAACATAAGGCTGTGGGAATAGAAGGCTGTGGGAACATAGGGCTGTGGAAACATAGGGCTGTGGGAACATAGGGCTGTGGGAATAGAAGGCTGTGGGAACATAGGGCTGTGGGAACACAGGGCTGTTGGAACATAGGGCTGTGGGAACACAGGGCTGTGGGAATATAAGGCTGTCGGAACATAGGGCTGTGGTAACACAGGGCTGTGGGAACATAGGCACGCTCCCATAGACGGAAGACGCCACGAAATATCAACCATTATTACAACATACTGACACATTAGTGAGCACGGAGCTGCCTTCTTTTTTTTGTTCTCTGCTTTTAAAATCACACAGCTCCTCGTCAAAGTGAAATCCCCAGCACACTGCCCATGGTGATGCAAATAAAAAACCAGAGTCCAGGCTGCTGACAAGCCATGCAACCGTCCTCAGGGACCAACGCGGACTTCACACCAAAGACAAGTCCTGCACCACATCTGTTTCCTGCTGCTGTCGGAGTGGGGGAAGAAACAGGAATACGTTCTGTAAAACAGCCTCATTAGAGCTTATATAGGCCACAGGACGTAATGATCACATAAGACCAGAGAACCATCAGAGCTCTGCAGTCTGTTTATAGTTTGTTGTCGACAAAGTAAAACAGATGAGCAAGTGACAATCAAACAGCTGGCAATCCCAAGAGGCACATGTGGATTTAAAGGAAAGCAAAAGAAACTAAGACAAGAAGAAAAGAGAGAAAATAAAGGAAAAAGAGAAATAAAGAAATGACAGGAAGGAAATGGAAGGATAATAAACGGAAACTGATGGAACGAAAGGAAAAGAATCACAAGGAAACAAAAGAAATGCAAAGGAAGTAACACTCGAAAAAGTAATGCAAAGTACCCTCCACTTAATTAAATGCATGTTTGCAAGGTAGAAATTCTAATTTATTGATTTAGACAAACCTTTTCAGTTGTAAACCTTATTTTGATGGGTTGAGTTGACATAGTAATGTTGGTGATTGCATCAACTTAATAACATGTTTAATTTAAAGCTCCAATATCTGCATTAGTTGATTTAAAACTAAAGTCAAGTTGAGGTAATTTAATAAAATTGGCTTTATAACATTCCATTTCTTCACCTTGAGGTCAGGATTTCAACGTCTTCCCGCCTTACATTGGGGCAACTTCCTTGTTCAAATTTTTCAAAATAAAAGCTTGTGTGTTTTTAGGTAACTAAGTACTTTTCTTCTCTTGAGTAATCAACTTCAAAACATGTGTTTATCCTTAAATAAGCGGCTCTTGGTTCAACATAATTTCAAGATCAGGTGTCATAACTTAAAAAATGAGTTGAGTTAGTATTTTTTGTCAAGCTAAAATATTTTTTGAGTGAAAGAAACGAGAGAAATAAGGAAAAGCGGAGTAAATTCAAAGCAAAGTGAAAGAAAAGCAAGAAAGTAAAGGAAAGAAAAACAAGATGAGTGCAGAGAAAAGAGAAGGAAAAGACAGGAAGATAAATCAAATGAAACAAAAAGGGAAAATGAATGAAAGAGAAAAGAAAAAAGGAAAAGTAAAGCGAAGAAGCTGAAGTGTAATGAGTGGGGGATGCTGATGGTGAGGCTCCACATGGCACACTGAGATGGCAGATGGTGGTTGGAAGCAGCAGGGGAGAAGAAAGGAGCAGGGGGGAGGAATAAATTGACCGGACTGTGTGAGGGAGGAGAGGGTGAGGCAGAGGGTGAGGATGGACGGAGATGTGAGAGGAAATAAAGAAACACATCGAGGCGGAATGTGTTGAGAAATGGCAGCGAAGGAAGTGAAGGAGGGCTCAGGTGAGACGGGTAAACCCCCAACACGTCTACCGAGACCCTGAGCCTGATCGAAAAACCTCCTGCTGCCCTGAATAACACATGGCAATCCTCTGTGTGTGTGTGTGTGTGTGTGTGTGTGTGTGTGTGTGTGTGTGTGTGTGTGTGTGTGTGTGTGTGTGTGTGTGTGTGTGTGTGTGTGTGTGTGGTGAGATCACACTCTCAGAGGCTCAGGGATGTATGGAAATAACAGCCAGGCTTCCAGCTAGAGTGCAGCGAGTCGTCCATAGAAACCTCTCTCAGAGGGACTGATATGGTTCCTAATGACCAAAAGAGATGAATTCAATTAAAGCTCCAGCTGTATATGATGCATAGTTTACTATCATCAAGATCAAAGAATACCATTCATAAAGCTTCACACAGCTATAAACCGGTTTAAAAGTATTATGGGGCCTTGGTCAAAACCCCTTGTGTCTTTATTAGGAGCATTAATGAAATGTATATCCGGTGATCTATAAATAAGATTAAGACAAGAATAAGTTAAGATTTAGAAAAGATTTGAAAAGATAAGATACTTTATAAGATGCCTACTTTGAAGAGCTGCACCCAAAAGACAGAAAGAAAAGGCTGGATGGGCATATTACGACGTCTTGCCTGCACTTATTGTATGTAATTACCTCCGCCAAGGAGGTTATGTTTTTGCTGGCGTTGGTTTGTTTGTTTGTTTGTGTTCAAAATAACTCAAAAAGTTATGGACGGATTTGGATGAAATGTTCAGGAAATGTGTGAAATGGGACAAGGAACAAATGATAAAATGTTGGGAGTGATCGGGATCACCGTCTGGATTCAGGAATTTTTTGAAAGATTCTTTAACATTGGGAGTGTTAGAAAGCCTCGCAGTACCGCCTTGTGGTAGGAAAGTGTATTGCACATATATGGTGGGTGTCGGCCGCTCGTGCTCAACCACAGCAGTGCTACAGTGTGAGAGTGATTACTGGACAATTAACTTTTTTTTAGGATACTTAGTCATTGGGAGATTGTGTTGGGGTGGACTGAAGCTACTTGGCAGAGGTCTGTGCTCTCTGAGTGCTTTTCTACTTTTATTTTTATCTACCCAAAGTTGAAACACTGTGCTATTGTAAAGCGTTTTGAGTTTTTGACACCGGAGCCTGAGACGGGAGTTGGCAGGTCCGTCTACTAGAACCACAGCGGTGTTCTACAACCTCGGCAACGCTTGGCAGCGCCCAGTGGAGCCCAACAACGGCACACAGGACTATTCAAATATCAAAAAAATGATTATCTGAATACCACCACAACCAACGAATAATCGTATATTCTTATATTCGGGACCAGCCCTAATATTCTGTTTGTAAAGCAGGTAAGCTATCATACTGTTGGTTAGCTAACTTAGCCACTCTAGGCTACTTAGAACTACACCGTACTCGGCCTAAAGGTTAGCCTTATTTGATCTTGCTGAAATCTCCTGCTGCTTATTTATTGTCAGAAACCTGTAAATTAGGACGTCTTGTTACATTTGTATCTGTCACGTTCTATACAAAATATGTGAATTGGGAGATTGTGTTGGGGCGGACTGAAGCTCCTTGGTGGAGGTATGAGCTCTCTGAGGACTTTTCTAGTTTAAAATGTAATCATGCCATGTGCTTTGCCAACAATTTAAAAAAGCAGAATTCTAGCATAGGGTGACCATATTTTGATTACTGAAAACCAGGACACTCGGCCCAGCAATGAGATACTCAAGTCATACACAAAGTTTACTCAAAGATGCCTTATAATTTCAATATATTTAAAGTATGTCTCCTCTGTATGAATAGAAAATTGTTATATTGCCAAATACTATCTATAACCAAAGACACAAATTTAGATATGCTTCTCAGAGGTTACTCAACATGATTATTTATTATAAGTTTCACAAATAACGAATGAAATAATGAAAAAAAAAATGTCTCTTCTGTATTAGAAAATAAACTAAAAAATACCTCTGCTATATTAGCAATCCAACTTTAACAAAAAACAACAAAATATATCTATATCTTTAGTTCTTTTCTTCGTCCTTCTTCAAAACAATGAAAACCAGGACATTTTCATCACTTTATAAAAAACCAACCAGGACAGGAAGTGAAAACAGGGCATGTCCTGGGAAAACAGGACGTTTGGTCACCCTATTCCAGCACCCGTTCTAGATTTTTTATCAATTGAAAGCCACATAAAAAAAGCTGTTTATACAGTACTGTCTTATGTTATTCTGCATTATGAGCAAATGATAAAAGTGAGTGACTGGAAAAAAAATAAGATTTGCTGAAAAAAAGAAAGAAAAAACAAATCAAACCGGAAAAAAACAACAAAAAATTAAAACACTGTGCCTCCCAGTGTGAATCATTATCTCAGCCTATAAAACTGTTTGTCTCCATCCCCGACTGGAGGAACTGATTTGTTTTAATCACTTCTGGACAACAATGTTCTCCAAAGTTATGTTATAACTGTAATGTGAATTTATATGCAGAGAGTGACTTTTAGCTGACATTATTTAGATGCTCATGCATTTGGTCATTTTAAATGAAGAGCTGCTCTTCTTCCAAAGTAGTCACCAGATAAATGTCAAAGAATGTAAAAACGATTTAGTCTCTTCCAGGCCTTTAAATCAGCCGCCTTCAGTGTTTGTTACAGGGGTTTTCTGTGTTCTGTGTCAGACTAGATCACATGGACCATCTGACACCTTCTAGTTAGTGTCACTCAGAGCTTTGGTTGATGGGCAGTATGTTAGCGCCGGATGACTGTCTGGCAAATCAGACTGGAGGAGCTGCTTTGTACTAAATAATTCATCCTGCTGCTGCTGTCATCTGCTCCATCATTGAGACAAACACAGAGTTTGTTCTAGCAGCAGACAAACCTGTCAGGACCACGACATGTTGAACTGCACTGGTTTGGATCTCCACACTTCTGGTTTTCTTCTCTTGGGTTCATTTTGGTCTCTCTTCCAGGATCTTGTTTCCAGCCCAGAGTTCTGTTCTCAAAGTTTTCTACCAGCTGTGGACTGCGATACTTTAACACCTGCAATCTGTAAACTGCCAATTACATCTCTTGTTGTTGTTTTGAGGTTTTTCCTCACAGCTTGAAGGACCTTTCTGTCATCAGCTGCAGTAGTTTTCCTTGGGCGACCTGTCCTGTGCTCAAACAGTGGTTTCTTTACTCTTCATAACTTTCTACTCTGCTTCACCTGATACAGTTGTGAACAAAAGTTTACATACACTTGTACAGACTATGTATATCATGGATATCTCGAGTTGCCAATGACTCCTATAACTCTGGATTTCCTATAACAGAATCATTGAAACACACACATCCTGAAAACATTCATGTATTTTGGTTCTTTCATGGATTTATATAGAGCTGCTGGAAATTTGAGAAAATCTGCTGGGCCATAAATACACATACAACGATGCTGGTATTTGGTGAAATGTTCAGTGGACATTTTTACCTCAACCAGGCACTTCTGGTAGCCATCCACAGACAGAATTGGTGCAGTTCAACTAAATTTGTTGGCTTTCTGACAAAGGCTAGTTTCTTTAGCACAGTCCACCCCTTCTTTCAATGGGGTTTATGTCAGGACTTTAAGGGGAGGCCAGTCTAAAACCTTCTTTATTACTCTTGATGCCTGTTTGGGGTCATGGTCTTGTTGGAACACCTAACTGCATCCAAGACCCAACCTTCTGGCTGGTAATTTCAGATTTTCCTAAAGAATGTGGAGGTAATCCTTCTTCTTCTTTGTTCTGTTTACTTTGTGTACTTTACTGGCACCAAAACAGCCCCAGAGCATGATACTGCCACCACCATGCTTGAAGATAGCTTTGGTGTTCTGAAGTTGAAGGCCTCACTTTCTCTCCTCCAAACATATCTCTGGTCATTGTGGTTCAATAGCTCAATTTCTCTGTCATCTGACCACAGAACTTTCCTCCAGAAGGTCTTTTCTCTGTCCACATGATCAGCAGCAAACTTAAGTCAAGCCTTAAGGTGCCGCTTCTAGAGAAAGGGCTTCAATCTTGCACAGCAGCATCTCAACTCATGACAATGCTTCACATGGGTTTCAGTCATTCCATCATAGAAAATTAAGAGTTGCAGGAGTCATTGGAAACTCAAGACTGCCGTGAGATACATGGTCTTTTGTTCACGACTGTATATCCATTTCCAGCATTGTGGTTTTCAGTGACTTTTGTTTTCTCTCTACAGATGAGATGGTAATCCCTCATAGTCAGTTCTCTGCTCTTCCTGTTGCCTTGTGGCTCCAGTTGCAATCTCAACAGATAAAGAGGCAGATGGAAATTATGTAATTATTGTAAATAAAACAATTTTGTATTGACAATTGAGTGAAAGCTTTAAATCATGGCTTTTATTTTACGATCTACCTTTCATTTCAAATCTGAATACATAAAGGTAAAAACATAAAATGTGACTCACACAATACGTTTGATGTGATGTATTTAAATAAGAAAAAGAGAGGGTCATCAAGATGGTTCTATCCTACATGTTCTGCCTCCTCAAATGTATATTAAATAATAAAGAACAAAACAGACTATAGATGCACTTTAAATGTCAGAACCAATTCAGTGCTGCCGTTCAAAATAAGCAGAAAGTGCATAAATAATCAGCATATAAGATATTCATTCAAAATACATCTGCTGTCAATAGACGTGCATCTCACAGCTGATGTTCATATATTTAATTCCTTTAAGTTTTACAGTTAAAGTACAATTATTCATAAATTCTAATTCTTCACAGTTATCTTCAAACATTTGAAAGAGAGCTACTTAATTTTCCAAAAACACATCTGTGGCCCAGTTTTTGGTCATTTTTAAAACAAGCTTCTATCTTAAAATAAGTGTAAAATGTATTTTTAGCCGTGTGGGAAGACGGATAAGCTTGAGGGAACAGAGAGAGAGAAAAAAAATACGACACATGGGGAGGATGAAGCAAGCGAGAAAAAAGAAAGGGTTCTAATAAAATTTTGATTTCAAAGCTTGATTCCCACAAGGCTCCGACTGGGAGGGAGTGATGTGAGGAGGTTTCCTCAACCGGGAATGAGACTTGGGCAGCTCGAAAATCACAAGAGGAGCGTCTGATTTATCCTCCTTCCCAGGACCATGTGTCTGCCTTTGCAACTTTTCAGCATCACAAAGCTCATCAAGAATCTCTGTATGTCGAGTGACAGAATCTGCAAAGTGTTGTGTTTGAGGCCAAAGTGCAACTGATGGAAGGAGAGTAAAAGGAATATCAAAGATGAGAACGACGGAGATCTGCTCCTGTCACTTTAATTTCCCTCTTGTGCTTTATTCTTGTCAGGCGAAGTGAACATCTTTCTTCACAGTGATCAGTTAAATTGGTGGCTGAAGCAGACGGATCTATAAATACATGTCCTGTCCTGTCCTCGAGCTCTCAACACTCTGTTTTCTCTGCTTCTCCTCCTGTCATGATCTCTCCATTCTCTGCTGAAATCCCATTTTTTCTCGCACACAAGCGTTCACCCTTGACACGAGCCCGAGCCCTCCACGCTGAATAATAGGTCCCAACGAGGGCTTTTAATTCACTCAGCTGGAACAATTTCTGACTTTACCGTCCCTCATCTAGTCATTTAATTCAAATCATTTCGCCAATTAACTTACATGAAGACATCTATGCATTGCAGAGCTGCTCAGATTGTGAGCACGTGATCATGAGTCTCTTTATGGTGGAGCTAAACTTTAACATTACATTAAGAACTTTCCTCAGACTCTACAGATTAAACCGTTGGGACCAGATGAACTCAACATCTGCTCGTTTTTAGAGAAATGTGTCAGAAATAACTGGGTCCAGCCATCAGATCCTGCACCACAATGAACCTCATGCAAGAACATTTTCATATTCTGCGAGGGTTGCTTATAAGAGTCAGATTAATCTTTTCACAAGCTGTTTGTTTTCTGACTGGTCAACACCTGTTCACTGGATTTGGTTAATTATCGGAAACAGTATTCATTATAAGGTATTTGCCCTGAAAGAACCATACTGGTCTATCCTAAAATGTCCATATAAATGTCAATATAAACAACTAGAATTACCGCCTCAGTCAACAAGCAGAGTTCCAGTTGACATCCCTTTCTGTCCAGAGTCATAATATACACTGATCAGCCACAACATCACAACCACTGACAGGTGAAGTGAATAACATTGATCATATTGGTACTATGTAGTGTTCTGATGGAAAACCTTGGATCTTGGAAAATGCACCCCACCACATGGAAAAAACATCAAACAATCAGGAACATGTTGAGGAACATGACGATGGCCCAGCATGTTGATTTGACCTCCAAACTTCCTACACGCCATTGTGATCAAGCATCAACAGGATGCAGTGGAACAAGTTTGATTGACAGAGGCCCCACTGCACAAGCCAGAGTACCCAAAGGATCCACAGCCAACGTCCTGGTTCCAGACCCCATAGGACACCCTAAGAGGTCCTCTTGTCCATGTCCAATGGCTCAGAGCATTTTTTGACCATATAAGGGGACCAACACAATATTAGGCAGGTGGTCTTAATGTTATGTCTGATCGGTGTAAATGTCAATGTAAAGTTTCATTCATAGCTAGAATTTCCGCCTCCATTAACAAGTCAAGTTTCAGTTGACATCCCTGTCTGTCCACAGTCATAAAATATCTAGTGAAGACTATCGATCTTTGACGCCTGAATTTATTTACAATTATATAAAAAAAAAAATTATTTGTGTTTTTTGATTTCAAGTTGATGTTAAATTAAGTGGAGATTGTTAATTTGTCTATAGCACATATAATAGATATAAAGGTGTAATGCTATAGGCATCAACGGTAAAAAATTTTTGACTGATGCCACAAATGCCATTCAAACCGGTCCTAAGAGAAACCAGTGCTTGCAAAAAGTTCCTAGGTATGCACTGAATATGCACAAACCAGCACTGGGGGAATGCATCCGCTATCTCAGCTGCAGCGGTACGTTGCAAATTTGCGACAACCGGCGTTGAGGGGTTAAAGTGTGTAAGTTCATTGAGTTAAAGAAAAGATTCAGGTTTCTTGTATATGTCACGAGTCTGGCCAACAAAGAACGTAGCGTTGTAGCCATAATAGTAGACATTGCCTCAAACATAGAGGTCGCTGCAAAGAAGCCACAAATTCTAAAACGCAGAGGCATCACCCACACCGTCAACCCTGCAGCACAGACGGATCTTACAGTTTCAAGATGGCCATTCAAGATTATTGTCACCAATTCAGTATCAGAACAAGTTCCAGAGTTATGGTGTTGAGTAATGTCCAGAAGAGTGTTGCTACAGAACAACTTGATGTGAGAGTGAAGCTGATATTTGACCTCTTGGATAAAAATGCATTGACCTTACTTTTTCATTCTGTCAGAATTAGCATATCATTTCTTATTTATGGCCAAAAACATGTTTTGTAAGGTAACAGTGATCTTTGACCTCCAAATTCTAAATGATTCTGCCAAATCTGAAGACATTGCTTTCAGTCGATCCTGAGAATGGAACTCATGGACAAACTAGAAGCATAATGCTCCTGGCCACAGCAGGTGTGGAGGAATAAAAATGTTTTACAGGTGTAAAAACAAGAATGTAATACACAAAAACAATCAGCGTAACAAAGTTAGCAATGCCAGTAGTCGAATGAGATAGTCCATAACTGATATCCTGGGTGGTCATGGGGATAACGGGAACAATCTTACCCTCCACCCAAAGCCCAATTGTTAAAATCTCCCAGACTTAACTGACACCTGAGTTCATAAAGGCTTGAACTGGTATATTAAGAAAGCATGGGACATACCATTGTGGCAGCACACTTTACTTGGAAACAGAGTATCTCCATTAACTGTCTTAACCTAAAGAGTTACCTAAAGAATTTGTGGGCTTATTTTTCACTCCAATATAAATTCCTGTATCTCTATAGTAACAGCACAGCCATGGCTGGAAGTACAGGTGTTACCAATGTTGGGGAAAAAATGGTGACTCTACATGATACAGATATTTAACTAACTTCCACACTTGTCTGCTGTTGGCTTTGTGTAAACACTGCCTGCAGTTCAACCTAGTTCTGCTGCAAATTACCACAATTTTTGTCAGGTGAGTAATTAATGGTTTCCTGGTTGCACTGACGAGTAGATGGTTAATCTTAAATACTTTTTTAATGAGACGCGCAGAATAAAGCAATTTTGATGAAATATCATGTATTTGAGCTTGGCTTTGGTTACGCTTTCTGATGGAATGACACATCAACAGGGATGGGAATTGGTAAGCAGAATCGAAAATGGAATCGGAATCATAAAAATCTTAACGATTCAGTTCTTCATCGATTCTCTTATCGATTCTCATTGATGTGCTAATGTTGCTGCTGCTGCTGGGTTAAGATTCACTCTGGAGTGGATCCAAAACGCGACATTCATTCAAATTTATCGCATGCTGTGTGTGCAAATGTTTCTGCATATTAGTAGTATTTCCTCCCTCTGATGAAATATCCACTCTGCAAGTATTACAAGTTGCGCTGTTGTCATCCTTTCTCGTGAAATGGAACCAAACTTTCGAGCGTTGGTGCCACATGGGCGCCATGTTTCCTGTTGGCTGCACTAGGTTGCTTGTGTAAGCTACACAACATGTGTGCTGACGTCATTCGCGCCCACTGGAATATAAGGTTAGATAAGGTAATTGTTTGCAAAACTGGCAAGTGATTCCAAGGAATTGAAACACTGGAAACCGGTTCTCAACAATAACTGGTTTTCGATTCCCATCTCTACACGTCACAGACGTTTAATTCAAAGACAGAACGTTGAAAATCCAGCAGTCTCTGTGGTTTACAGATTCTTGCTCTGATAAAAAGCTGTAATTTCTGGTGATTTATTGAAGATATCACGTCATTTTAACCTGATTTTTGGGGTTCAGACTGTTAAAAAGAAAAATAACTGGGGCAGAATTAGAGCTTTTCTACTAAAGACCTTTGAGAATCCTGATTATTGCAGGTTTCAAGAAAAAAAGCTGAAAAATAGTTGAAACTGGGGTTTTATTTTTGTCATTTTGTCATTGATTCTGTTGATTATGATAACTCTGCGCACACTGCCGGTTCACAGATGATTTGATTTCCAACTATTATGAGGTACAATGTTATCAGGACGAACAGAGCTGATGGAAATAAAGACTTATGTTGTAACCAGCTGCAGTTTTCCTCCAACACTCAACTGTGAAAGGACAAAAAAAAAAGAAAATTTAATTAAAGACTTGCCGCTCTTGCCTGCTGGTTAATTACGCATTATGCTGGCGGAAATGTTCTCTGTTTGAAAAGAGGAATTTCCCGACATGTTGGCAGTCAGATGGAGAAGTCTGAGAGATGCCACCGCAGGAAACGGTGAAAACTCGACAGCATCCATTTGGCATTTGGACTCTAACAATCAGTGGAGAATGAACACATTTAGATGAATTATATCAACTCACTAATCAGAAAATGAGGATGGAATAGCAAAGCATTCTGTCTGTCGGCACGACTCAAGTCTACAAGGACTTTACAACCACATCTGAAGAACCTCTTAACTTTCTCCAGCAACCCAACATGACGCAGTGCTACGCAAAATAAAATCAGTGTCTTTAGAAGCGAAAATGTCACGGGGATCATTAAAGAGCTTCATGTGGGAATCGATATTCTCTTCACATCCTCCAGCGTTCAGAGCAGATCATCTAAAAGGCAACAATCTGTTTGAGCGGCGAGTTCTGTAGCGTTTTTCTGTTTAAATAACGGGGTTTCTAATTAGTGCAACTGACAGCATCTCTTTGTTGTCTGTGAAGCTAAACAGTTGGAAGCCAGAGTTTCTCTTTGAAAGGCCGGTGTCTGACAGAAACGGTGTGTTTGCATGTCAAAATTATTAAATGATGTTACATTAAAGGTAGTTTAAGACAACTTTCGTGGTCTAAATTGGTGTTTTTTGTTCCACAGCACACAGGACACAGTCAGTAGAAGATCTGATTTACTTTAAAACACCTAAAATCATGCAAATCTGGATGCATGCTTTGGAAGTGATTCCTAGCGCAACTACATTGATCAGGCATAACATTATGACCACCTGCCTAATATTGTGTTGGTCCCCTTATGAGCTCAAAAATGCTTTGAACCATTGGGAATAAACAAGAGGACCTCTCAGGGTGTCCTATGGGGTCTGGAACCAGGATGTTGGCACTGGATCTTTTGGGTACTCTGGCTTGTGCAGTGGAGCTTCTGTCAATCCAACTTGTTCCACTGCATCCTGTTGATGCTTGATCAGAATGGGGTGTAGGAAGTTTGGAGGTCAGATCAACATGTTGGGCCATTGTCATGTTCCTCAACATGTTCCTGATTGGTTGATGTTTTTTCCATGTGGTGGGGTTCATTTTCCTGCAGGGGTAGACCAGTGACATTTGGGATTTCCATTTGCATGAGGGACAATGTTTATTTGGGTGTCTAAGTCTGATCAACACGGATGTTAAAATCCAAGGTTTTCCATCAGAACAGCACATAGTACCAATATGATCAATGTTATTCACTTCACCTGTCAGTGGTCAGAATGTTGTGGCTGATCGGTGTATATTATGACTCTGGACAGACAGGGATGTCAACTGGAACTTGGCTTGTTGACTGAGGCGGTAATTCTAGTTGTGAAAAAAACTTTATATTGACATTTATATGGACATTTTAGGATTGACCAAGACGGTTCTTTCAGGGCAAATACCGATGATGAATACTGTTCCCGATAATTAACCAGATCCAGTGAACGGGTATTTATCAGTCAGAAAACAAACAGTTTGTGAAGAGATCTTGGTTAACACGGATGTTAAAATCCAAGGTTTTCCATCAGAACACCTCATGGTACCAATATGATCAATGTTATTGACTTCATCTGTCAGTGGTTTTAATGCTGTGGCTGATCGGTTTATACTAAGTCAGATTAGTGATTGGTTTAATTGGATGGCAAATATGTAGTAAATGGAGGCCAAGTATACAATACCAATCAAACATGTGGACAGTCCTTTTCTTTATATTTATGACTTGCAACAAACTGAAAAAAAGTGTAAACAAAAGCAAAAATATGTTTGTCTTGATGATAGTTTTTGCACCCTACCAACAGTATCTTTGCCAAACCATCAAACACTGACGTTAAACCGGCTCTCATGGGGAAACAAACACCAAGAGCTCCCTCCGCTCTAGAGAAGGCGTTCATTAGAGCTTTCAGCCTAAGAAATCGCCAATTAACAGCAGCTCAGATTAGAGCCACATCGGTGCTTCACAGAGTTCAAGCAGCAAACACATCAGAGTGTATGGATCAGACCTTCATGGAGGAACGGCTGCAAAGAAACCACTACTGAAGGAGAGCAAGAAGAAGCCACAAACACAAGGGTCTGGCATCAGAACAATGGACACTGTTTGCTGCATCCATTGTATTGTAAAATTTCATTTAAATACATTATATTAAAACAACCTTTCATCCCATGAAATTAAATTAAATGAATTCAGAAAACTAGTTTAGTGATCGCTATCAGAACCTACAATTTTGAGTTCAGTTAACTGGATGTTTAATTAATTCATCACATTAAAGTAATAAGGAAAATGTTGGCTTATAGTATACTTATAGTATAGAGATGCATTATAACAACAACAACAACTATTATTATTATTATTATTAGTAGTAGTGGTAGTAGTAGCAGTAATACCATTAGTAGTAGTAGTAGTAGCAGTAGCAGTAGTAGTAGCAGTAGTAGTAGTGGTAGTGGTAGTTGTGGTGGTAGTGGTAGTTGTGGTGGTAGTGGTAGTAGTGATAGTAGTGTATCTGCTGAGGAGTGTTTATAGACGAATGAATTTTATGCTGTTCGGGAATATTTATTAATTAATGTTAAGTTGTTTTTTTTTTACTAGTTTGCATTTATGTGTGTTAACATCAGCTTTCCCAGGGACTACAGGTGGAAATTAGCACTAGTGCTATAAGCTGGTACAATGCATCTCTCCTTTCTGAGGTTCATGTATATTGTACACTGTCCCTGTTCAATCAATTAAACAAACAAACAAATAAATAAAATGATAGTAGTAGTAGTGGTAGTAGTGGTAGTAGTAGTAGTCGTAATAGCGGTAGGAGTAGTAGTGGTAGTCGTAGTAATAGTAGTAGTGGTAGTGGTAGTTGTAGTAGTAGAAGCAGTAGTAGTGGTAGTTGTATAAGGTTTATCCAGCTCCAGTGTTTTCAGAATTTAGCACCTACAAATAGTTCAGACACTGATACAATAAAAAAAGTAGTAGTAGTAGTAGTGGTAGTGGTAGAAGTAATGGTAGTAGTAGCGGTAGTAGTGGTAGTAGTAGTGGTAGTAGTGGTAGTAGTAGTGGTAGTAGTATTAGTAGTGGTGGTAGCAGTAGTGATAGTGATAGAAGTAATAGTAGTGGTAGCGGTAGTAGTGGTAGTAGTAGCAGTAGTAGTGGTACTAGTAGTGGTAGTAGTATTAGTAGTGGTGGTAGTAGTAGTGATAGTGGTAGTAGTAGTAGTAAAAGTAGTAGTGGTGGTATAAGGTTTATCCAGCACCAGTGTTTTTAGAGTTTAGCTCCTACATATTGTTCAGACGCTGATAAAATGAAAAGGGTTCCATGCTGTATATCTGCTCGTCCTTCCACTGTATTTGTAACCATCTGTATGCAATGACCAGTCTCCTCATACTGCAGACTTCAAACAACTGTGAATAAGCTCATTAGAGTTTACAGGTGGGACACAACAATCCTTTAAAGTGTTACACAGCAGTACTTTTACTCCATATTTGCTCCAGTCAGTCTCAGCACACAATAATCATCATGTTCTCCAAGAAAAGCTGCTCCAGAATCGCCCACTAACTAAAGAAAGCTCTTCTGACTGGCACAACCACAGTCTATTTGATCCTGATTGGAGCCACTACGACAGTGATTTTTCTTCCAGTGGCACCAGTTTAATATCTCCTTTAATGTTCTGGGGTCATTAAACCTTTCATGCAGGTTGTTATTTGCTATTCAGTATTAGGAGGCTGGGTTTTCCACCGGGACGTCATTTCTCTGTTAACAATATTGTAGCTGACATTTTCTGTCTGTCCGCGGTTCACCACGGATCCTCCTGTAAATTATTAAACCGTGAGCATAACTGACTGATATTAGAGGACTGTACTGTAGGTGGAGGCAGGGGAGGGGGATAAATAGAGGATTTACAAGCCTGTGAGTGGCATTAAATGGCTGAAGCTTACAGTGTACTTCCTGTATACTAGAATTATTTTAACAATGGATAGCAACAAAGAAATAGCTGCCCATTGCATTAACAGCTCTTAATTGATTGCTAAATCATTTGACTTACCGTCAAACTCAGCAGGGCCCACTCCCACTATGATGATGGACATGGGCAGGGAGGATGCCTGTGGAGGAAACACAGAAAGGGAATGAGCTAAACTACAGTTCAGCCTTCCAATAAACACACAAGAACAACACACTAAGGCAGCCTGGTAACAATGAGAACACATGTTTTGGTCCCAGAAGTTGCTCTGGTTGGATAAATAATCATTAGACATGATTTTTTAATAAATAGGAAATGATAAACTAATAAAAAGATTGGATTGTTTAGTTTTTATTATGGGTTTTTTTGCATTATGGGACTTTGTGGGCAACATTTTCTCACAGCATTTCTTCTAAAGCATAAACTCACTTATTAAATTTATCTCATCTTTAATTGAACTTTTGGTATCGAGATGATCCAAAAGTACTGAGAGGTAATCAAATTACATTACTTTGATGCTGTGGCACATGGGTTAGGTTACTGACTACATGTTTTAGCAGGTCATTAGTACTTGTTTTGGAATACTTTTTTAAAGCAGACCTATTTTCCTGATCAACTCTTGTTCTAGTTTGCTTTGCACACTGACAAAACATCATGACCACCTGTCTAATACTGTGTTGGTCCCCCTTATGTGGTCTAAAATGCTCTGAATCATTGGGCATGGACAAGAGGACCTCTCAGGGTGTCCTATGGGGTTTGGAACCAGGACATTGGCACTGGATCCTTTGGGTACTCTGGTTTGTGCAGTGGGGCCTCTGTCAATCAGACTTGTTCCACTGCATCCTGTTGATACTTGATCACAATGGGGTGTAGGAAGTTTGGAGGTCAAATCAACATGTTGGGCCATTGTCATGTTCCTCAACATGTTCCTGATTGTTGGATGTTTTTTCCATGTGGTGGGGTGCATTTTGCTGCAGGGGTAGACCAGTGACATTTGGGGTTTCCATCTGCATGAGGGAGTGTGCTTGTTGTGGGACAATGTTTATTTGGGTGTCTAAGTCTCATCAACATGGACGTTAAAATCCAAGGTTTTCCATCAGAACAGCACATAGTACCAATATGATCAATGTCATTCACTTCACCTGTCAGTGGTCATGATGTTGTGGCTGATCAGTGTAGTGTTCTAAAATACAGTTTAATAAGGCTGAGAGTGACTAAAATAATATTTTTAAAAAAAATAGACGTTAAATCCAAAACATTGAGCTGAAAGGCCTTGAAACAGTTTCAACAGCTGAAGTGAACTGTGGAGTTTCTGACAAGTCTCTGTGGGTTTTTCCATTATGTGTCCGCCTCCACATTTCAGCCATCGTTAATTAAAAACACTGATTAGTGCCGTTTTGAAATCCACACCAGACCGGTCACGATGGCAATCAAAGCTAAAACTCACTTAGTCTTTGTTCTTGGATCCCAGAAACATTGGAAACGTAGCACCAAGGCTTTAAAAAATTAAAGCGTGTTATCCTCTCTTTAAATATTTCAGCAGGTACTGTGGCGGTAAACTACATTTTAATGAGCTACTTTTCATAATCTCATTTTTTTTCACTGTCCTGAAACACACACAGTCCTCCAGACTCCATCAATCCCAAATCTCCCAGTGTTAAACGGTGGATCTGGTGGTAATCTTTCAGGATTTCTGGGGACAGTCGCAGCACAGGACAGGATTTATTAAATTCCCTCCTACTGTTCTGTCATTTACATACATTTATTAACATGGACTGAAGCCATTCAAGCATATAATGTCTATTACTTGGCTTTGACAGCTTTAAACCAAGATATATGCAATTTTACATATTGATGCTCAAGTTTACTCATGTTTATCAAATGACTGAATTTGGTAGAGCACACTAATAAATGTACATAAGACAAAATACATACGGAGGAATACGTATTTTAATCACTGGAGATGATTATAAAAGAAGCCTTTGGCAGTTTCAATCCAGACGTACCTGTAATCAGAGATTTTCACGAGAATGTAGTTTCACATAAATGAGTGTCTGTTGTCGCCTCAGGCTGGTAAAATGATTGTTTTTTTTAATTAAACTGTTGCAGCTTTAATTCAGTTTTTCCGTCATTCTCTTTGCTTTTCAGCCATGATTTAGTTTCAATCACACTGTTGTTAAATTAGATTCAATACAAGATTGTTGCGTATTCTCCCGTCAATCTGTTTAACAGAAGCACATATGATGTTTTGTGCAACTTTTTCTTAATCTAATTAAAGTCACGATCCAATACAGCTAAGCTGCAATCCATGTTAAAGGAAACTGATTGAAACAATGAAGAAACAGAATTAATCTATTCGACAAATCTCAAATAGAATCAGCAATAAGCTCACTGACAACATACGTTTCCCATTAAGTACACAATCTTGCAGCACAATATTCATCTACCTTCTCATGGTTAAGGTTGTGTTTAGAGATTGATTAAAGCTTTCAGGAGGCAGAAATGTGGAATAAGAAGCGCCACAGCCCTCCTCCTGCAGCTCTTCTCTCCGTTTTAAGCCTTTGTGTGTCCAGATGTGTCAGCACTTTGTACATCTGTTGCAGCACAGTCCAGTTCTTTTCCATTTCCTTACTATGTCAGTAACAACTCAGGAATTTATCCACACGTCAGACTTCCCTTGTTTTGCTTTTGTATTGTGAAAACACGATTTAATCCTCTTTTCGGCTTCATTTCTTGAACCTATCCTTCTGGTATGTGGTAAATCCTGAGTCCTGCAGTTTATTTTTGACTGCCCACCCTCAGAAAAGCTGAATCACCCACTCCTCTTAGAATTCCTTTGGGTCCCGCACAATTACAACCCTAGCCCTCTTGATCATAATGTCATTAACTACAGTAAAAAGTTGTTGGGTTGGGTTGCACCAACATGTAACTGAGAAACTGCTGTCCTGCCATCCCCTCCCCCCTCATCCCCACTCCCAACCCAACCAGTCGAGGCAGATGGCCGCCTTCCCTGACCCTGGTTCTGTCTGAGGTTTTTTTTCCTCCTCCCTATCCTAGGGGGTCTTTTGGTTCCTTCCCACCGTCGCTGACTGCTTGTTCAGAGGGAATCCAAAAGCAGCTTTGGATTGTTGGGTTTTATGTTTTCTGTTCTTCCTTACTATGTTAAGCGCTATGAGATGACATATGTTGTACATATTTGATGTATAAATAAAACTGAATTGAACTGAACTGAAACCAATATAACTGTATAGGAGCTACGGATACAGTTTTTCCCCACAAAATTTAAAATTTTCTGTCTTAGGAGGAGAAGCTTTCAGATTTGCCCCTAAGGTATAACCAAAGTCCTTATAGGCAAGTCTCGCCACTCAGCGGCCATCTGGGCAGTTTCACTTTTACACTGCCTACTTGATCTCTGCTTGTCTTAAATACGTGAGCTCTGGCCAGACGGCATGAAGCGTCACAGAAGTCTCCGTCATGGTGCCCATTGCTAGCTAAACCCCAACAATCTGTGAGCTAACATAGAACTGCCTTCAGTCCAAGTGAGCACCTTCTTCGGTCGCTACTGTATTACAGAGTGAGGGGTCCACCTGGTGATGCGGTCAGGTACTACAGCTAATGCCTGTCGAGAACACAGGACAGTTCCCTACTTACAACCTTACAACAAGCATTAAAGAGAAGCTTGAAAGCAGAAATGCAATTTTTAATGCATTGAAGTCTTATTCAATTGCCAGTCATAAACACTTGAATAACTTTAAATGTACTTAAAGTGTGTGTTATCTAGGAAAATGGTATTGGCAGACACAAAATATTAAATGACTCCGATCAGATAGGGGGCAAAAAAAAAATTAACAGAGGATCCCCAGTCTCAGCATAGTTTTGTGTTTCGTGTTGTGTCTACTCACGTTGACCACGGACTCTTTGGTCTGAGCCATGTCTGAGATGACGCCATCTGTGATCATCAGCAGCACAAAGTACTGAGAGCCGTCGGTCACTTCTGCAGCACACCTGCCATCAAACACATAAACACGAACACAGAAGTTAGGCCACAGCACAGATCTGCAGCCCTGGTGAACATCCGCAACATGTGCTCTTAATCCCAGTCTTCAAGGGGAAACATAGAGTAAGTTAGACTGTTTCTGTGACCTAAATATATACAGTTAGTTTTCAGTTGCATTCATGACATGTCATAAATTTGCTTGCGTATATGAGCATGTTCAGCTAGAGCTCCATAAACTGGTTTCAAACAAGGGTAAACTCAAGACCCCAGTCAGTCCCAGCTGGATCTTGCTGATGTTTCTTATCAAATGACTGAAACAATTTAATACTTTTTTCCTCCACTGTACTTCTAGCCTGGTTCTCAGACCTCTGACTCTAGAACATGTTTATATATTCATGGATTTGAATGGAAAAATTAAGTTATGTAATTAAATAGCAATTCTGCCATTATGATGATAGACATTTTTCACTGTGAAGTTCCAAATCCTAAATTAATGTTAGCTGACTACAGCTGTTTACACTGTAAAAAAAACCAAATTGGATTGTATCTACCCAGATGAACTATAGCGATAGAACCTTGCTAAGGTCAGTCACATTGTACTCAAGCTGTATTAACAATATGCACTTGCAGATGTATAATCTCCCAACCCAGAATGGTGTTGCACTATGATGTGCTTTCACGCACTGCTAATGTTGCTGTAATCGTCATTGGAATTGCACCTGTAAATGTTTTTTATCATGCATTCGTACATTCATATGAGCTTTTTGAATGGAGCTTATGTCTCTGCAGGTAATTGCTTAACCACCAGATGCTCTGATGGTTCTCTGCAGGCTGGTCAGTGTGTGGATTTAAATAATAAGCTGATGCACGCTATAGAGTGAAATCAGAGTCCTCTTCTGCCAGCACAGACTTATGATAATCTAGTCCACACAAACGGTGTTGTGCAAGTGTTTTTGTTCAGTGTGTGTGTGTGTTGCAGGTAATGTTATGATCCCAGCAGGGAGGAAGGCCTGCTGTCTGACTCACTGTGTGATTGGCTCGCACTCTCAGTCTGGCCTGAGGCTGAGAGCAGGCAAAATGGCAAACTCTCTCTCTCAGCTGGATTCTGGAGTCTGTCCTCCTGCCAGTCTCATCATCCATCCCTCTTCTTTTCTCTGTTTTCCTTTGTCATCTTTCTTCCAAATCCCCCCGGTTTCTCATTCACCGACTTTACAGAATTGGTGGTGAAAGAATGAAACTGGGGGCCACATTGTTCTGCTACCTGAAGTCACCTTCCCCGACCCGACCTTTTCTTTTGTGTAGTTACGTGAAAAAATGCAAATACGGAAGACACGCAGGTTCATGGCACATGAAATAATTACATCTCCATATCGATGTTCTGGCGCATTTGTTGTAGATGCCTCTGGCACAGGAATAATTTAATCTGTTGATTGCAGCACCAGTGCAACAATAGCAGGAGTGTGGTATTATCTGGCGGTGATGCAGATTCATGAAAGAAATGATAAAGCTTCTTTTGGCTTGCTTTGCCAGAAAGGAAATACTTTTTTTCACTTTCCAAAATAACGAAAACAGCAGTGGAACAAGTGCAAGAAGTGATTTCACTGAGGAGATATAGATCAGGCTAGGAAAATAATATCACAATGGCAGTGTTAAAATTGAGCAATTATTAAGGGAAAGCGTGACACACAATTATGAAATTAAACTCTGACAGTTAAAGTGAACAGTCAGCATACGAAACTAATATAAAATCAGTAACTGGACATTCGTGTTTTGTATAAATCTGGCACCTGATCTGAAACACATTAGTAAAAACCTAACCTAAACCCAGTATTATGTGATCTATAAGATCCAAAATGACCTCAACAGCCCACCTGAAAACACCCAAACAGAGAGCAAACCTCCACTAGTAGCGCCATAA